>JANTPZ010155080.1:19350-42956 GCA_025593235.1 Vachellia pachyceras
TGTTAGTTGTTGGATAATGAGATTTAAAGAAATCCCAATAGCAAAACTTTCTAACACAAGTTATAAAATAGCATGACAACCTTTCATAAAAGTGTGAATTAATAAAAGTGCAACATGTAACAATCAAATGCAAATGGCTATAGAAAAAAATAGCACATAATCACACTTCCGTCATCATAAATTTCTAAATAAGTCATGCATCATTCAACATATTTCAAAAGCAATGAAGCTTAAGGTTAGAGGGTTTTGCTACCTCTTTAGCTTAACTTCCTTTTCTTTGAACTTTAAGTTCTCTTGGTGACTTTTTCCAATGGTGTTCCTGAAGATCTTAAAACCCTAAAAACCATGGCATAAGATCCATGTAAATATCCAACTAACAAGTTGACATAAATCTTGCAAAAACGCATAGAACCTTTTGTAGGATTTTCAAGAGGCTTAAAAGTTCAAGACTTGATTTTTATAGCCTTTAAAGCTTCAAAAATCCATCCTATAGCTTTACCCTACACAAAACATCATTTTGAAGTCAATGGAACCATCAAAATGCTCAAAAACACAGCCTTTCTATTTTTCCTTTGGCTTGGACGAAAATAACAAAAATAAGGAAATGAAGGGTTTTTCAACTTTGCTCATGAACCCATGTGTTTCCTTGCTTCCAAAACCCCTTTTTCTTAACTTTGATCCACTCAAAAACACCTTCCCTTAGAACAAAAGAAATTTGGGCAGCCCCTCCCCATAAACTTGAGCTTCCCATAATTTTTACAACAACTTTAAACAACCAACAAGCTAACTTTTACCCCTCAAGGAAGAGTTTACAACCATATACCACTTTTAAAACCTTCTCCTTTCCATTTTCATCTCTTGAGGTCCTAGCCATCATCCTCAAAAAGGAAGGCTCACTCAAGGAATAACTCAAGAGAAGGTAGTAGTAGTAGTAGCAAACTCAAGAAAAGAGGGAGATTAGGTTGCAAGAACACTTTACCTTGTGTTGTGGAAGCTTGTGTTTCTTCTTTCTTGCTTGGGGAGGGAGTGTTTTCTAGAGAGAAGGGAGAGCAATTTCAGATTGCAAGAGAGAGAGAGAGAGGTGGACGAAATTGTGAGAGGAAAGAGAGAGGTTTTGCCTACATTAATTTGCTCTTGGAATAATGTGTGGTGGTTAATGAAACTTGGAAACCAAGTTGGAAAATACTTGCTCCTCATTAAGCCACATAACCTTGTCTCCTCCTAGCTGCACATGGCGCCATTTTGCTTACCCTCCAAGTCTGGTTGGCTGACTGGGCCCTGGCCCGGTCAGTTACTTGATCCGGTGGGACGCATTTCCATAAAGTAACCTTTAATCGAGAAATTTTCTTTTTTATTTTTCCTGGGACTTTTATGTCATGTGGCAGCCCTCTCTAGACCTCCTTGCCTAGGTGGCATTATCAATTTCACAAAATTCCTTTGACTTCCTTCGTAAATTGCTAGGATTCCTCGATTTGCGCGCAACACCGTAAAATGGGCTTCCGGCGGCCAATTTGACTTAAGGACATGGAAAAATTCTATATTTTCCCCTGATTCTCACGCTTTTTTCCGTTCCTCAAAATTCTTCCCGGATTTTCCATAATTAATTTTCTAAGAAAATACCTTTTCGGGCTTTTCGGGCACTGTTGTTCTCTGTTCAACGAAAATGCCTGCACTGGGTACCGGGTAATAATTTTATTAATTACTTTATAATCCAACTAAACTTTTCTTAGTTGGGGTCTCTAGCATTTGAGGACTCCTGCTACCTCAAATAATTATTTCTCAGTCGTCATTAACTCCGAAATCCTTTATTTACCACTTATTTACGAAAATGTCATTACCTTTTTTACTTTTGCCATAATTTTCAAAATGCCATCACTTTTTTTACTCTTTCTTAATTCCAACCTTGCCCTTAGTTGACTTTTGACATTTTGGTCGACTTTGACTTTTGAGTTGACTTTGACTTTTTTGGTCAACTTTGACTTTTTGTTGACTTTGGACCAAATTACCAAAATGTCCTTATTATTTGATGACATTTTATTCCCTATGCCTTATTATTCAAAATGACCATTTTACCCTTACTATTAGGCCAAATGACCATTTTGCCCTTTGGTCATTTTTACTTAGAATTTTTAAGACTAGGGACTTAGTCGATCATCCTTTCTTGTTTATAGGCATTTTCCTTTCTATTTTTCTTATTTACGAGGCTCAAATCATTTTGTAATTCATTGGTTTGGCCTTTACTTCCATTCACGAAATTTGGGATATTACACTCCATCAAGCTACAGGGAATACCTTTTGCTCAATCAATCTTTTGCTAGAAGGCATAACCCTCATCAGTCCACTTTGTAGGCTTCTTTTTCAAGCTTAGTTTGCCTTTGTAATTCAAGAAAATGACCATTTTGCCTTTATTTTCTATGTGTGACGTATTGTCATTTTCACCTTTCATTTCTTTCTCTTTCATCCTCCCGACTTTTCATTATTCTGTAGCTATTCGTTTAGCCTTGATATCCAGTTATTGAAAACCTAGATATTACAGAATTAATGTTGGAAACCTCGGAAAATATGAAAATGAAGAACCTGTGGAAGCAAACTAGCTATCGAGCAGTATTCCCAAGACAGGGACATAAAGTGGGACTGTGGAACCTGTTATACAAGTATTCATAACAATGGTTGAGATGACAAGTGCCGTGATCTGCATACGAGTAAAGTGTGCTCCAGAAATAGCCATAAAAAAGGTATCTAGTTCCTTCCCTCCCTCCCTCCCTCCCTCAAAATACGTGCATATTTATACATGCATAAAATATTAAACAATATGGAATTCAATTAAATCTTCAAAAAGAACTTTAAAATGCATCCGTTCATTTGAAAATATTTGAACTTTACAATGAAAAAATTGTATCTGCAATGCAAATGTTGGAATCATATAGGCATATGCACCTAATAGGCATATAGTCAAAGTGAACAATACGCGTTTCCAGAAGCTTATGCCAATTGAAATAGTGGAAATGTGCCAATATGTCATCTTTGTTTATTTGGTTCTTCTCTGTTCAATCCTTGAGGTTGATAAAATTGCAATTTTATAATTGAGGCATATGTTAAATTATATGAACCCAATGACCTTTCATCGGTAACGACGCCTGAACAATTTAAGCACATGACTTATCCCCTTAGCTTCTTTAACTTAAACACACTCAATATTGATATAAAAATTGCATAGGCGCATGCAGTCACACCAACTTTCTCAGTTTCTCACTTTCAGATCAGAAAATAATTTATATTCTTGACCTGATTCTGGGGACACCGTGTTGACTACGATCTTGATGGCTTCTCAGTATGTTACAATTAAGAGATTTTCGATTTTCCCTTCTTATCATTCAAACAATGGATCAAGATGAAATTGCGACGACCCAAGTAACCAATCATCCTCTATTCCTTATAGTTGCTTCATTACTTCTGGTCATTATTAATATTACCAGTGATATTTGCTTTCTCTGTTCTTTTTTTTATTAGGAGTATCTCTCCTAAAGATATTTTCTGTATATGGCCTCCAACTTGTATCTCGTATTAACACAACCAAAGGAAAACAGCCAAATTAAGTATAGTTAATATATGTGTCAGATTCCTTTTTATAATTTTTTGTTGAAAAATACTAAAGGAAAACTCTTATAACATGTTTACCTCGTAGACTGAAAATCACGTTGGAAAAATAGTTTATACTGCTAATCCAAACAAGCACATGCTCAAAGAATGGATGAAAAACAATGATGTGACTGAACTCTGAATAGCTTTATTAATTGAGATCAAAAGATACAATGACCATGAGACTTTAGTTATATAGAACTAAACTTGATGACTGTCGTAGCAACAACTATAACAACTTAATTACAAAGCAATATGTGCCCAAGCCCAAACATAAAGCCCATTATACGCTAATAGCACAACGTTCATAATGGTCGTTGCACTGACTACTGCTGCAAGCAACGTTAGCATTACAAGCGCTATCATATTACTTTCCTCCACTTCTGGTCAAAGCACCGAATTTCAATTTCATTTCTGGTAACCTGAGGTACCAATATTCTGGTATGCTTTTTTGTGGGCCCTTGGCTTTTCCCTCCTTGGGGGTTTTATGAATTCAGTTGTGCTTTACTTTTTGTTTCATCATTGGTTAACCTTTACTTACACATTTAACCTTTATTTGAACGGATTGTATGTTACATAGTCCCTGAAAATTATACTTTCTTTTTTAACATCTTTAAGACTCTTGCCCAACTAGAATTGGTCGTCTATTTAATTGAACACTTGAGTTTCTAGGCCAAAAATTAGGAATACGACACATTTATTTGTGTTTGGTACGAGATTTTTAGAGTTTTTTTGGGGGGGGGGCTGCTCCCCTCCCTTTGTTTGGTTGGAGAATTGATGAAATATTTTTAAGAAGGGGCTGTCTTTTTTATTTTTGAATTTTCTGGCTGACAGTGATTTACAGACAGATCCAAAAAAAAAAAAAAATCTCAACTTGTTATTTCACGGGCATACTTTAATAAGTACTCCTTTGATTATTTGGTACTATTTATAAGTCACTCTATTATATTTTCCATGCAAATGTACAATTCGTTTTTTATGTGTTGACTTTGCGCTAACATTTTATCATAGATATTAAATAAGGATAAAATTGAAAAGTTGTTGGATTTTTAAGATATAGTTAATTAGTGTGATTTAATATTTTCCTTAGTCTTCCTTGGAATATGTTGGAGGTGATATTAAAATAGGAATATAGTAGCGGTGGTTTGGCACTCACTTTCTGAAGAAGACGACAAAAGCATGTACCTAATGCCACGGCATAACGTTGAAACGTTGAAAGTTTCAAGCAAAAGCGCGTACATTATGCCACCATATAATCGTTGAATTTTTTCCCCACTTCAGCACTTAATCCTATTGCTTGAGCTTTTTGCGTCGTCGTCTACCATGAACTCAACAATGACAGTAATCAAACCATGGAAGTATCATGTTTTCTTGAGCTTCAGAGGAGAAGATACAAGAAAAGGCTTCACAGATCACTTACATGCTGCTCTGAAACAAAGAGGTCTCATAACTTTCTTAGACGATGAGCTCAAGAGAGGAGAGGTTATTTCTAGTCAACTCCTCCAGGCAATTGATGAATCTCTCATCTCTCTTATTATTCTCTCTGAAAGTTACGCTTCTTCTAGTTGGTGTTTGGATGAACTTCAAAGGATTCTTGAAGCTAAGAAATCTTTGGGTAGACAAGTTATCCCAATCTTCTATAAGGTGGATCCATCTGATGTGCGTCATCAGAGGGGGACCTTTGCTCTTGCCCTTCAAAAACATGGTGAGAGATTTGCTGATAACAAAGAGAAAGTGCAAAGATGGAAAGATGCCTTGCAAGAAGTTGCAAATGTATCTGGCTATGACTCTACAGATCGGTAAGTTTTTGTATTAGTATTGATATATTGACAGCACATGACTTTTTTTTGGTGAATGACAGCGCGAGTTTTGATACACCATTTAACAACTCAAGAAATTGGTTATTTGAAAAAAATATTTAAATGAGTTATTTGTAAAAGTATGTGTTGTTTTCCCTAAATTACCCTTTTACTACATTGAAAAAAATATTACTGCAACTTAATAATATTATTGTTGAAGAAATTTCGATATTGTAGAGTTAAATCTCGTACATTTCGGTAATTCTGTCACTGACTCTTTTCTCTTATGTAAAATATCTTTTTCAAAACTTTTTGTTGTATGTTATTGATTGAAATCATATTTTGAACCTGAATTTAATTATAATTTCACAGCAAATACACCAATCCAAAGAGGAACAGTAATTATGTGTGTGCGCGCTCAAGTGTCTACGTGTTTTCTTTGTGGGTTTTCTCGAATGACACCATACAAAATTTCGTTCTTGATAGTTCAAAACTAATGTCATTGGCCTCTTCATGTCACAGTGTCATATTCAAGGTTTGAAATTAATTATTCAAATTGCAAAATTAAACATCAAATATTTTAATTGATTATCTAATTTACTAATTATATGAACTCAATCAGCACCAAGGAGAATTGGTCAGCTTATCAATGGGAGGAACGGAATGAAGAACCCAACCACATAATTTTATCCTTTCAAAATAATGACAGAGAGAGGAAGACAAAGTCAATACCAAATTGTAAATTTATTTTTCTTCAATATATAACGCTCCATTCAATATAATTATGACACTTGTTACATCAAGAAGAGTCTGGAATTAAGGAATTCGTAGGTTACTTATAGTATGGATAAACTCGTATACTCCATTCAATATAACTTATACATCAAGTAAGATCGTGTGGATAAACTTATACACATAGACCCACAGAGACACTACAATATTTTCACTGTATGATGCTAATTAAAAAATTCAGCTTTAGGTACTCTAACTGTTACCTTGAAGCATCAGCAACATTTTCAAAATTATATATTCCATTGATCCCAAAAAAGGAAACATTTTTGCACCCTATGGCTACACTTGAAAATTGTCCCCTCTTCTTGTTTGTAACCTTTGGGCCATGCACCCAGTATATATATGACACTTTTTCTAAATCATATTAGCAAATACTTAAGTAGCTAACTAATTTGAATTGAGGCTTTTTGACCAGAATGCCTCTCCCTAAAGATCTTTCTTAATAAGGTGGGATTGGAACAGAGTTTGTCCACTTCGTGATCGAGCTTGTCCACACCACAAGACCAAGTAGCTTGGGTGAAAATCGCCCCCTTTGTACATTATGGAACATTTTTATAATCATCACCATGTTAAGTTTTGCCAAAAACAATAAATGTTTTGTGAGATATATGCATGCATGTATCTATATGATAAATACACACATACCCATATATTTCGTGTACACACATATATACATGATTGGTTTTCTTCCTTTATTTTCGACATCGGTTTGCCAATGTTAATTTAATGAAGTAGTCATATAATTAACTACATTATTGGTGTAAAGGGGTATGCTAAAAAAACCACTACTTCATCAATATTTCATCACAGTTATCTTCCTGAGTTAAAATTTGTAGTGGTAGCAACATTTTGTTGGGATCTCCAAGTTTAGAAAATCATGAAAACTTGAATTTTCCCTAGTTAAGAAATGCTCAATAACCGTTTGCTTATTCTTTTCTCCATGTAGGCATGAAGCAAAACTCATTGAAGAAATCTCAGCAGAAGTATGGGCAAAGGTACGACCTAAATTATCATATTGTTTCAACAATGAGCTTGTTGGCATTGAATCAAGAGTAGAAGAAGTGAATTCACTTTTAAAGATTGGATTTTGTAATGATGTTCGCTTAATAGCAATATGGGGCATGACTGGTATTGGAAAGACAACTCTTGCAAGAATCATCTATGAGAGAATATTTTCCCAATTTGATATTAGTTGTTTTCTTGCTAATGTGAAAGAAAACTCTGAAGCTAATGGTTTGGTTGCCTTGCAAAGAAAGCTACTTTCCAAACTAAAGATAAACGGCATGGAATTTGATGAAATATATGAAGGAAAGAATATAATAAGAAACCTACTATGCAGCAACAAAGTTCTAGTTGTGTTGGATGATGTGAGTGAAATAAACCAACTAGAGAACCTCTGCATAAAGCAAGCTTGGCTCTGTCCTGGGAGTAGAGTAATTGTGACAACTAAAAATATGAATGTATTGACAAAGCACGGAGAATTTCAAACTTATAAGGCTGAATTGTTAAACAACGATGAATCTCTACATCTCTTCTGTAAGAAGGCCTTTAAAATGGATGAACCGAAAGAAGGCTATTCGAAGTTATGTGAAGACATCATCCACCATGCTCAAGGCCTTCCTTTAACTCTTGAAGTGTTGGGTTCTTATTTTTGTGGAAGAACTGAACTTGAATGGAAAGAAGCTCTGGAGAGAATTAAAAAGTTTCCACCAGACAATCTTCTAAAGAGGCTTAGAATCAGTTATGATGCATTAAGCAATACGGAAAAGAAAATATTTTTAGATGTAGCTTGTTTTTTCAAGGGAATGACCAAAGAGCAAGTGACACAAATATTTGAAATATGTGGTGATCTTTATCCAACACTTGTTATAAGAGAACTTGTTGATAAATGTTTGTTAACAGAATATTATAGTAAGAATGGTTCATGTCTTCTGGGTATGCATGATATCCTTCAAAAAATGGGCAGAAGCATTGTTCTAGAAGAATCACCTAATGATGCTGGCAAACGTAGCAGGTTATGGTTGCTGGAAGATATTGATCATGTGATATCAAAAAATAAAGTAAGCAGCTTCTATTTGAAGATGCATTAAAGTTTGATGTGATTTAAAATTTGTACTGATCAATATCATTCATCATCCTTTGTTACAATATTGCAATTATTTTGCTTTCTAGGGCACTGATTTGGTACAAATTATACATCTTCAATCATCTACGCTATACGAAGCAAATTGGGACCCTGAGGCATTCTCTGTGATGTGTAGCCTCACAATACTCATTGTATTATGTGATGTGACCCTTCCAAGAGGTATACAACTTCTTCCAAGTTCATTAAAAATTCTTGAGTGGAAAGCTTATCCTTTGAAATGTTTGCCCTGTGGTGCTCATCTTGATAAACTTGTGATCCTTAGAATGCATCATAGCAGGATCACACAACTTTGGGGAAGAACACAAGTAAGACCTTTTGTTTTCTTTTTTACTTTTGCCTTATGAAATATAACTCAGTATATACTTAATTTTTTTTTTGGAATGCTTATCCATTTACAATTTTATTTTTTGGGGCAGATGTCAAAAAATTTAAAGCTTATTGATTTAAGGTTTTCTGAAGATTTCATAAGAACTCCAGACTTCTCGTTGCTACCCAACCTTGAGGAACTAATTCTGGAGGGTTGCATAAAACTTGTAGAAGTTCACCAATCGCTTGGACAACATAAGAAACTCGTTGTATTGAATTTGAAAGATTGCAAGAATCTCAAAGCTCTTCCGAGTATGATGGAAATAGATTCACTGAATAAATTGATCCTTTCTGGGTGCTTAAAAGTTAAAAGACTTCCAGAATTTGGAGAAAACATGACCTGCTTGTTGGTTCTTGATGTCGAAAATTGCAAGAACCTGGTTTGTCTTCCAAGCTCCACTTGCAATTTGAAATCCCTCAAAGTTCTCAATATTTTAGGTTGCACAAAATTTTCCTCATTACCACAAAATATTGATGAAAATAAATGTTTAGAGGACCTTGATTTGAGTGGAACTGCTATAAGGGAAATACCTTCATCCACAGTGAACCTACAAAATTTGAAGAAACTATATTTGAATGGATGTTATGGTCGAAATGCCACATCCAATTCATTAATAAGGAGCTTGCTTTGCCCAGTTCGAAGGGCTTTAGGGTTTGGCATTCATGAAGCTCCCACTGGATTAGTTTTGCCTTCTTTCATCTCACGTCTAGCATCACTAAAGGAGTTGGTTATGAAACAAAGCAACATAAAAGTTGGATCAATCCCAAATGATCTTGGCTGCTTACCATCATTGGAGGTCCTCGATCTAAGTGGTAATGATTTTAGTAACCTACCTGATGGAAGTTGTGTTCTTCCTCCTTCATTCTCACGTCTTTCCTTATTGAAGTATTTGGGCCTATCTCATTGCAATCTTCGTGATGGGTCAATTCCAGAGGATCTTGGTTGCTTATTATCCTTAGAGAGACTTGATATTGACAGAAACAAATTTACCCATCTTCCTGCTCATTGTGTTGCTAATCTTCCTCTTCTATCTCGACTTCAATTGAATTATTGCCCATATCTCAAATATTTGCCACATCTTCCGCCAAACCTAGAACACATAGGTACAATTGCTTGTCACTCAATGCAACCGTTATCCTTTTCAAAATTTCTATCAGTTTTCATTACATCCACTGTTGCTTTTTTGAAATCCTTTCGATCAAGGATTTGTAATAACATGGATTTTAAAGTTTGGTGGATGCTGGAGAGTGACATCCCATCTTGGTTCCATAATCAAAATTTCCAATTTCTCCATAAAGTTGACGGTTTTGTAGATAACCATATTGTTCAAATTTATGAGAGAACAATCTCACGTAAAGATATTAATAGATATCATCATAATATGATTGGTGGCTTTATATCATCTGACTCCATTGTGTCCATAAAACCAGACATCTCTTATCTTTGTGATACAAATGTAAGGTGGGGGATCTCTCTGTGCATCATTCTACAAGATCTAGACCTTCCATTACATGGTGAAGATGTGTTCCTTCGAAGACTTCATCTGACTTGTAAAGCTTCACAAGATGAATTCTTCAAAAATGAATGCTCATGGAGAATTTATATGGAAAACAATCCCAATCAGATGTTGATGGTATATTTTCCTAGTGGCACTTTCACAGTTGACTGTGGACAGATTGAATTCATATTTTACACGCAAAAATATAAGCTCATACAATGTGAAGGGGAAGTTGATTTGCAAAGTCAGAGTAACAAGTTCGTAATAAGCAAGTGTGGGTGGCGTGTGATAAGCGAGGAAGATGTTGAACAATGGTACAGATCATCAATGAATGTGTGTAGTACAAGTGGTAGCAGTGAAATGCCTTCCCAACACCATCTTCATGCTTTTGGAAAGAGACCTTGTGAAGTTAAAGACTTGGGAGAAGAAGACAATATCGTTGGTAATGATGAAGAGAAAAAATTAGACAATATTGTGCGTAATGATGAAGAGAAAAAATTTTCTACTAAACGAAGAAAATTCAAATAATGTCTGTGTTTGGCAACAATTATGAAGATCTCAAACGCATGTTCAACAGTGTTTTTCGGCAAAATGAGATAATTTCTTTCACATATTTACTTCTCTACTACATTCCCAAACAAGCCCAATTTCTTTTCATAGGTAACTCACCATCAACCTTTATTTTCTTTCAATCTTGAACTTTTCCATTGTAGCCAGAAATACACTTTTTTCTAAATTTATCGTGTTTCATGATCATATAGATAAATTAGTTAATATGTCACATTTTTTCTAAAATATCATAGTCATTTTTCTTAATTCCCTCTAATCTCTTCCCCTGTTTGATTATTATTGAAGGAGTATCAATGGAGGCAATTTGAAAAAATGACAAAATTTAGAATTAGGTTTTAAGTTTTGGATCAACATCAGCTCTCCCATTAGCTCCCACATTGGGTGTGTTTGGTTTTAGGGAGGGGAGGGGAGGGGAAAAGCTCCCCTCCCTTCATTTATTTGGTTTAAAAATTTGGAGGGGAGGGCAATCCAAATTGAGGTTTTTTTGGGTGAAGCAAATTTTTTTTGACCACTTTGTCCATACAATTAATCTAACTTATCTTGTTCCCCTTCCTTTTCTTGTTTCTTCATCTTTTTCAGCAACGTCATCGATGATAACAAAGAGAAGGCAGCAAGTTGGCTTGCAGACATCACCGATGGCGAGGTGGTAATGAAGTTGATTGAAGGAGATGGGTTGAGAAGTTGAACTTGAGGAGGGGACAGGAGGAGAGGAAGGGAGAGAGTGAGAAGAGGAGAAGAAGGCGATGGTTTTGGGGAAGAGTGGAGAGGAGAGAATGGAAGAGAAATGGTGGCAATTTGGAAGGAGGTTGAAAGGAATAAATGATGGTAAGATGAGTGAGAGAAAGAAATAAAAAATTGCATATTGTGTTTGAGTTTTAAAATAAAATCTGTGAATTTTGATAAGGAAAAAACGATTATGAAGCAGAAAAATTACTATCATATCGTTAATAAAAGACAATTCACTCTTTTACAATATTAAGAAAGTTAAGTAAATTATTTAAACATATTTATTTATATGTATAATTATATTATATATCAATTTATAAATTAGAAAATTTTTAAGTTTGTTGATTTTTTAATAGATAAATTATTTGTTTAAATTAAGGTGTAAATTAATTTATATTACATATATATAATATAAACTAATATATAAGGATAAAATAGTAAATTAATCACCGTCCTCCCTCTTTTTCCCTCTTGAACCAAATAATATATCACTAAAAATCTCTCCCCTATCACCAAATCAAACAAGGTAAGCATCACCCCCTCCTTATCTACCCCACCCTCCCTTCCATTCATTCATTCTCTTCCCCTCAAACCAACACACCCTTAAGGACCGGAGATATTATGGTACATTTTTGTTTTCTTTGACAATAACTTTGATTCCACACAAGATATTATGTACTTATGCTCTTTCTTATTCTTATTTGTTCATAGTTCTCTTTTGAGTTGTAAGTTTTAAAAATCAATATGAAGTAAAGAACTTATCAATTTGTTTCTTAGTTTTGTTTCACGTAAGATTAATTAATTGTGTCATGGCATTTAGGAAGTAGTAGTAAATCTATGTATTATATGCCATCCACATCCTTAAAATTCATACAAGTGTGATTGCTTAACACAACAAGGCAGTATATCTTATATGCTAGATAATGACTTTTTGAAATAACCAACGTCTAATATGCAGTATAAATTTATGGATCGAATTAGGAAGATTTTGCAATATATTTTTATTGTTTTACTTCCTTGTGTATCGCACCTTTTCAGAAAGTATAACTTTTGTATTGATTGTACGTGGCAAAATTATATAAAAATATTAGACCGTGGCACTGAATTTATAATCTAATTAATTACTTCATTCAAACTTAAAAATACCCCCTAGTTTGCGGTGTGATTTAAATTACAAACTGGGCTTTTAGAGGAATAAATGGAGAATAAGAAACTCAATGAGTATAATATTAATTGACTATTAAAAACCACTATAAAAACAAAAAAGGGGTCCACAAATAAAAACACTGCTCATTAAATCATAATAAAATTAAATAAGATTTCCAAAAGATCATAGTTTAAAAAAACTATATAGCTGTTCAAAAGTTGCGAACACACTAAAACAGTGACAACTAGTGGGCTTACAGAATTAATTGTAGATGCATGTTTCAAATGCCGTGATTGTGATACATAAATATGCTGTACCAAAAAAGTGATACATACATGTGTTCATATATATATTCGAATAAAAGAATCGCTCATATAGATGAAAACAACGTATTGAAAACTGAACTGATGATTAACTAGTCAATAGTTGTTTAAGGGTTAATGATCTAATCATTGTTAATTTTTTTGACAACAATCTAGCCATTGTTAAATCAATGTCAATCTAATAATGATTAAATTAATATAACTAAAATAAAGATTAACAATGTTTTGAACAAAATCACCTTCAACAGGAGAGTATCTGTAGTTTGAAGAAAAAAGGAAATATAGGCTCAATTTAGATACAAACCAGGAAGATGAACAAGCAGAAGAAAAGCATCTGGAGTGTCCTTCTGTTCCATAAGGGGCTTGAAATCTTCATATGTTTGTTGAAGGTTAAGGATTTTTCATTGAAGCCATATCGTCTCAATTAGCTTAGCTTGCTTCGCTCGTATCAGAAAATTATGGCAAACTTGTTTTGAATTGCTTTTCGGGGATGGTGCAGCTTTTCTGAGTTTTCTTATTAATGAAACTATTCCTTTTGGTTGCTTCAGGAATGCGACGTGATTATTGAAGTTTATGAAATGAGTTTGTTTTCCTCTTTGATATGTGAAACATAACTTGTTCCAGAAATAAGGTGGTAATAAATAATCCTTTGTTTGGCTCACCCACTTGAAAACTTGACTGACATTGATTCAATTAAAAGGCAAGTAATTCCATATTCAAATCCAATCCAATCTCACCAAATCAAACAAAAGATGTTATCTACTTCTGATCTTTCATATTTTCATATTCTTATTGTTCTTCTCTTTTGAGATGTAAGTTTTAAACATAAATATGAAGTGAAGAACTTCTGTTTCTTAGTTTTGTTTCATGCAAGATTAATTAATTGTGTCATGACATGTAGGAAGTAGTAGTAAATCTATGTATTATATGCCATCCACATCCTTAAAATTCATGCAAGTATGATTGCATAACATAACAAGGCAGTAGTATATATTATATATGCTAGATAATGACTTTTTGAAATAATCAAGGTTTAATATGCAGTATAAATTTATTAATCAAATTAGAAAGATTTTTCAATATATTTTTATTGTTGTACTTCCTCGTGTGTCACATCTTTTTCAGAAAGTTTAACTTTTGCATTGATTGTACGTGGCAAACTTATGTAAAAAATATTAGACTGTGGCACTGAATTTATAATTTAATTAGTTACTTTATTCAATCTTAAATATACCCTTTGTTTGCAGTGTAATTTAAATTAAAAGCTATGGCTTTGTATTTAAGATTTGTCTAGAGAAATATATGGAGAATAAGAAAATTGTGAAAATATTTTAAAAAACTCAATGAGTATAATATTAATTGACTATTAAAACCACTATCGAAACAAAAAAGGGTCCACAAATAAAAACCATTGCTCATTAAATAATAAGAAAATTTAATAAGATTTCCAAAAGATCCTAGTTTAAAAAAACTAAATAGCTGTTCAAAAAATTGCGAACACACTGAACAGTGAAAACGAGTGGGCTTACAAAATTAATTTTAGATGCATGTTTCAAATGCTGTGATTGTGATACATTAATATGCTGTACGAAAAAAGCGATACATACATGTGTTCATATATATATATATATATATATATATAATATTAGTATAAAAGAATCGCTCATATAGATGGAAACGACGTATTGAAACCTGAACTGATGATTAATGAGTCAATAGTGGTTTAAGGTTTAATGACAAGATTCTCAAAACGCAATTGAGAGACAAGGATTTTTTATTGAAGTACCGTGCCAAGTCTTGATAATTCTCACACCATTATCGGTGTTTTTGAAAGTGCAATTTTGTCAACCATTCCTACAGGGACATCACCAAGATGAGTATTAATAGGGATTGGTATATTAGTGATGACACCAAGATAATTATTGTAATATCCGTATATTCCTGGGAGTGAAAATAGAGGGTAAGCCGGTAAATTATGTGATGATTTAATGCCATGAATGTGGAAATATAGAAAGGAAAATGCCTCTAGATAAGAAAGATCATGACTGACTAAATTCCTAGTCTTAAGGATTTTAAGTAAGAATGACCCAGGGCAAAATGGTCATTTGGCTTGAATGATAAGAGTAAAATGATCATTTGATTAAAAAGGCTTAGGGCATAAAATGTCATCAAATAATAAGGACATTTTGGTAATTTGGTCAAAAGTCAAAGTTGACCAAAAAGTTAAAGTTGGTCAAAAATGTCAAAAGTCAACCAAGCGTAAAGTTGGAATTAAGAAAAAGAAGAAAAAGTGATGGACTGATTTAAAGTTGCCATAAAATCCCTTTGTAAAGCTTCTCCCTTTTTTAATTTAACTCCAAAGTTCTTTAGGATCCCTTCCAAATGTGCTCTTGAGGGTCTTAAAATCCTAAAAATCATGGTATAAGATCTATGTAAATACACAACCAACAAGTTGCCATAAAACTTGTAAAAACGCATAGGACTTTTTGTAGGTTTTTCAAGAGGCCCAAAAGTTCAAGTCTTGGTTTTTATGGTTCTTTAAACTTCTAAAATCCATCTCTTGGCTTTACCCTATACAAATGCTAAAAACATCAAAATGCTAAAAATCACAACCTTTCTATTTTTTCTTTAGCTTGGACGAAAACAGCAAAAATAAGGAAAGGGAGGGTTTTTTAACTTTGCTCATGAAACCATGTGTTTCCTTGCTTCAAAAACCCCTTTTCTTAACTTTGATATACTCAAACACACCTTCCTTTAGACCAAAAGAAATTTGGTCAGCACCTCCCCATAAACTTGAGCTTCCCAAAATTTTACAACAACACAAACTAACCAACAACAACCAACAAAAACCAACAATTTATCTTTTAACCCTCAAGGAAGAGCTTGCAACCATTTACTACTTTTAAAACCTTCTCTTTTCCATTTTCAACTCTTGGAGTCCTAGCCTTTATCCTCAAAAAGGGAGGCACATTCAAGGAACAACTCAAGAGAAGGTAGTAGTGGCAAACTCAAGAAAAGAGGAGATAAGGTTGCAAGAACATTTTACCTTGTGTTAGGGAGCTTGGGTTTCTTCTTTCTTGCTTGGGGAGGGAGAGTTTTCTATAGAGAAGGGAGAGAAAATTTCAGATCAAGAGAGAGAGGGAGATGGCGTGAATGAGAGGGAAGAGAGAGGGACTTGCCAGTCTAATTTTGGTCTTTTGTAATTTGTGTGGAGCATATTAAAACTTGGGGACCAAGTAGCAAAATACTTGATCCACATTGAGCCACATCTCCTTGTCTCATCCTAGCTAAAAAAGTAACTTTTC
This sequence comes from Vachellia pachyceras, assembly GCA_025593235.1. Taxonomy (NCBI): domain Eukaryota; kingdom Viridiplantae; phylum Streptophyta; class Magnoliopsida; order Fabales; family Fabaceae; genus Vachellia; species Vachellia pachyceras. The sequence goes on from JANTPZ010155080.1 coordinate 35,663, forward strand.
AGACCCCTTAGACGTCAGATTTTGCTGACTGGGCCTTTGCCTGGTCTAGTTACATGATCCGGTGGCACGAATTTCCGTAAAGTAACCTTTATGCGAGTAACTACCTTTTTATTTTTCCTGAGAATTTTCTTTCATGTGGCACCATTCCCTAGGTCTCCTTGCCAGGTGGCGTCATGTCCTAGCTCATAGCATCTCCGGGTTTCCCTCGCAACTCGTTAGGATTCCTCGATTTGCGTGCGAACCGTAAAACGGGCTTCTGGCGACCAATTTGACTTAAGGACATGGAAAAATTCTATATTTTTTTCCAGATTCTCAAGCTCTTTTCCACTCCTCAAAATTGTTCCCAGATTTTCCGTAATTAATTTTATAAGAAAATACTTTTTCGGGCTTTTCGGCCACTGTTGTTCTCCGTATAATGAAACTGCCCGCACCGGATATCGGGTAATAATTTTATTAATTACTTTATGACCCAGTTAAACTTTTCTCAGTTTGTGTCTCCGGCCTTTGAGAACTCCTGCTACCTCAAATAATTAGTTTGTGTCTCTGGCCTTAGCTTCGAAATCCTTTAATTACGAAAGTGCCATTACTTATCTTATTTTCCTCATAATCACCAAAATGCCACTACATTTTCTACTTTTGCTATAATCACCAAAATGTCATCACCTTTTCTACTCTTTCTTAATTCCAACTTTACCCTTGGTGGACTTTTGACATTTTGGGTGGACTTTTGACATTTTGGTCGACTTTGACTTTTGGGTTGACTTTTGACCAAATTACCAAAATATCCTTATTATTTGATGAAATTTTGAGCCCTAGGTCTTTTAATTGAAGTGACCATTTTGCCCTTATCATGTAGGACAAATGACCATTCACCCTTAGTCATTTTCACTTAGACTTCTCAAGACTAGGGACTTAGTCAATTATGATCTTTCTTTCATTTGGGCATTTTCCTCTATTTTTTTCCTTATGTATGGGCCTTAGATTATCACATAATTTACCAGTCTAGCCTTTAATTCAAGTTACGGAAATGCGGATATTACATGATGCATATGAGAAGGTTTTATTCAAATTGCGTGCGGCTTTGATGTGTACGATAAGTGACTTTTCAGGTCTTGGAACTTTATCTGGATGGAACATGCATACTAGCCTCGCTTGTCCCATGTGTAACTTTGACGCAGAGCCATTACGCCTACCTCACAGTCGGAAGTGGTCCTTTATCGGAGATCGCCTATTTCTTGATGGCAAGAATAGATTTAGGTTGCAAAGAAATTGATTTGATGGAAAACATGAAAGAAGAGGACCACCTGTCATGTTAAGTGGTTCCGATATTTTGAGTCAGCTTACTGATGTTAATTTTGAGTTTGGAAAAAAGGATAGTTCAGAATGAGGTGGAAGGAGACTACATAGTACTTTGGAGGTTGACCTGATTCAACAATGGCGGAAGAGGGGTATATTTTTACTCTTCCTTATTGGAAGAGTAATATGTTACGTCACAGTCTTAATGTTATGCACATTGAAAAGAATGTGTACGATAATGTTTTGTATACTTTGTTGAACGAATCTGAGAAGTCCAAAGATCATATACGAGCCAAGAAGGATTTAAAATCCATGGGAATTCGTCAAGATGCTTGGCCAGACGACAATGACAAGTTTCAACCAGTAAAATTCACCTTAACGAAGCCGAATAAGGATATATTTCTCTCAACGTTGAAGAACATTAGGGTTCCTGATGGATATTCAAGCAACATTTCAAGGTGTATCGATTTTTTGTCTCAGAAGGTATCTAGATTAAAGAGTCATGACTCCCACGTCATTATGCAACAATTACTACCATTGGCACTTAAAAACACATTGCCTTTACAAGTGTCAAGGTGGAGCTTTATTCATTCTTTAGAAAGTTATGTGCAAAGGTTCTTATCACTGAGGAGTTAGATCAACTACAGTAGCAGATAATTCTCACATTGTGCCATCTAGAAATGATCTTCCTCCTTCCTTTTTCACTAATGGTGCACCTCATCGTACACCTTGTCCAAGAGGCAAAACTCGGAGGCCCGGTTCAATATCATTGGATGTATCCCATTGAAAGGTACTCATACACATTATTTACGACACATAATTTACATATATATATAACCAATTTACTAATTTATCTTAATGTTTTAACTTATTACAGGTTTTTAGGGAAATTGAAGTCATATATCAGGAATAAGGATCTCCAGAGAGTTTAATAGTGGAATACTATATAGAGGATGAGGTCCTCAACTTTTGTTCACGGTACTTTGATGACATCGAGACATCTTTCAACCGTCATCCTCATGTTAATGATTGCACTGATGTTGGTCCCTCAACATCGGCAGCTAGTTTGTTCCCTCCAGTTGGAAGATCGGTTGGAGGACATAAATACTTCAACCTCACTCCTGATGAGATGCTTTAGGCACACCGACATGTACTCATCAACTGCAGTCAAGTAGATCCTTTCATTCAGTGAGTATCATTACCAACCTATTATCTTATTAATTTAATATATGTTTAATTATGTCAGAGAGTTCAGAAGTTATGTCAAACATCAACTATGTATCAAGGCACAAACGTCCGTTGAGGTTGATAGAAGGGTACATAGAGAATTCCCAAGTTAGTTTGCACGTTGAATGGGCAATGACAACAACCCCCACCCAGTTGATCTGACAACTCTTGCCATTGGCCCACTCCAATATGCAAGAAGGTTTATAGCATATAACGCCAATAACTTCAAGTTTTGTACAGTTTCACGCGATCAAGGTTCTCTCACCCAAAATTCTGGGGTTTTTGGGACATTCGGTATAAGAAGTTATGCGAGCTCCAGTGATGGTGACATGCATTTTGGAGGTGTCCCCTACTATGGAAAACTAGTTGACATCATCGAATTGAATTACCAGGGTCAATTCACTGTCACACTATTCAAGTTCTCCTAGGCAAATACGACAACTGCTCGTGGAATAACCATAGATGAGTTGGGCATCACATCTGTGAATTTCTCAAGGCTTATTCTCACGGGTTACTCTCCAGACGATGAGCCATATATTATAGCATCAAAGGTATAACAAGTTTATTATGTCGAAGATCAGAAACATAAAGATTGGAGTATGGTTGTTCATCTTAAGCCTAGAGATGTTTATGACTTGGCTGATAGTGATCAACAGTTGACACATGAGGTAGAGCCATTTAAGCATACTAATTTTCAAAACTTCTTCCCAAAGGAGATGAAGATTTACCCATTGCTAGAGTTGATGAAGATGAAATAAATAAATAAATCAAATGGGTAATTTTTTTTATTTTTTTAATGTTCAACATTTTTGCAACGATTCAAAACCGCTGCCAATGAAACCGCTACACAATTCCGTCTCCTAAAATGCTGCAAACACAACCACTGCCACTGTAATCGATGCAAAATTGCGTGATATAAACCGCTGCAAAATTCTGTGACCTAAACCGCTGCTAAAACACCCAGAAGAGCCTATAAATACTTCCCTCTCCCCATACGTTTTTGTGTACGGTTATATGTGATTCTGCAATGCTGTGCATTATGAGTGTATTCTCCTGGTTTACTATCTTACTTGGTTTAATTTTTAGTGTCACTTAGTTTTTATTTAATTAATTATTTTATATATTATTTTATACTGATCTATTACTTGTTTAATTTTGAGTTTAATTATGGATTTATTGTTTTATTCATTTTAATTTGTTTTGTTTTTTTTAAAATGTTTAATTTGCTCATTTTTATTTCTTTTTACTTATTTATAATTTTATTGTATAAGTTTTTTTAGCCAATACAATGTAAGTAATATTAAAAAACTTTTTTTTGTTTTTTGTTATAATTAAATATTTTTTGCATTTTTTCTTTTTGTTTCTTTTTAATTTTTATTGTTGTTAAAAATATTTTTTAATAATTTTTTAATAATTTCATAATGTTTAGTAGCGGTTCTATAGCCACTACAACTTTTCACAAATTTTTGAACCCGTCTACTTTTTTTTTTGTCGTTTAATGACATTTAGTAGCAGTTTACAACGGCTACAAAAAAATGGCGCGAACTACTATTTCAAATTTGCAAAAAATTTGGAGGGAATGTTTTTACTCTTGAAAAAAGAGCGGGAATTTCAAATTAATATTGGTTATGTAATCGCTGCAAATGTTTTGAGTGAAAATTTTAATATTTTTCAGCGGGAATTACCATTATAATTAGTAGTGGCTATAATCCGCTACAAAATATTTGTCACTCCTTCCGTTATGTCCAGAATTCGTAGCGGTTATTGTATAACAGCGACAAATTTAGTATCGATTTATTATATGTACGTCACGATTCTTTTGAACCGCTACTAAATCGTTTGTCATGGTGGGTTTTGCAGCGGTTTCTCAAACCGCCACAACCTATTCTTGTAGCGATTATAACGGCTACTAATGCATAAAATAACCGCGACCAATGCTTCCTTTTTTTGTAGTGCCTTAACAACTGAATTGCAACTTAAGTGTAGAGAAATTCCAACTCCATTATAGGGAATAACCATTCATGTATAGGAAATTTCACATATGAATATTACTAACCTGGAAAATTGAAAAAACTAGGACTTCCCTTACCACATGTTCATTGCAACTTAAGTTTAGCAAATTGTAATTCGAGTATAGGTAATAACTAATTAAGTATAGGAAATTTTCTCATACAAATATTCCTACCTTTGAAACTTTAAAAAATGAGTCTCCCTTACCAAATGTTAATTGCAACTCAAGTATAGGTAATAACCAATCAATTATAAGTATTAACCAGTCAAGCATAGATAATTTCCTATACTTGACTAATTGTTACATATAATGAGTTACAATTCACTAAACTTAATTTGCAATGAACATTTGGTAATGTGAGCCTCAATTTTTTTAAGTTGTCGGGGAAGTACTTTTCATATGTGAAATTTCTTATACTTGACTGGTTATTTCTTATATTAAAGTTGCAATTCACTACACTTTGAAATTTAGTTGGCAAGGGGCATCCTATCTTTTGCAAGTTCTAGGGATAATAATATTCATATGTGAAAAATTCCTATACTTTACCGGTTTTTACCTATACTCCTATTGCAATTCGCTACTCTTAGCTAGGTATTAATATTCAAGTTCCAGGGGTAATAATATTGATATGTGAAAATTTCCTAATAAATCATTATTCCCTACATTGAAGTTGCAATTCCGTAAACTTAATTTGCAATGTGCCTCCACCATTTCAGGGGCATTCTTATTTTTTTTCATTAAATTTCAATATCCCTAATTAATTCATTCGGTCTAATCTAAGATTAATCATATAAAGCACCATGATTTATCCTTTCTATATTTTAATACTTTTTATTTTCATTTCCCAAAAAATTAGGACAATTTATTTTTCATGAAAAATCCATCGCAATTTTTTCCTAAGCTCATTCTTTTATCCTCAATTTCCTTTCATTTTTTTTTGTTGAAGTGAACTTTTAAACTAGGAATTGAAAAGGTGAATACTCACCGGAATCATATCTCCATTAGGTGCTCCGCCGTATTTTGTTATGTAAGAAACCATAGGCTGGGCTATAATTGAAGATGCTAGTATTAAGAATGAGACATTAAAATACATGACTGTCAAAACTGCTTCCATATTTTCTTCCTCTTCTTTGAATTCTTTATAGGCCGTTTCTTCTCTCGTTTTAATTTGAATAGAGGAATATTTAATGAAGTTGTATCATGGTGCTGAGACCACATTAGGCACATAGCTATATATATATATATATATATATATTTTATTGTTGTGGAAAATATGAAAAAACAAAACCAAACCACAATTTGAAAAGCAAAATAATGAAATTACAATTACGTATTTGTTTTTCTCAATGTGTGGGAACCCGGACCAGTCAGGTCAAATCAAAAACCAACGACACAACTTTCAATTTGGTCGGGGTTGCCTCATGATCCCATGTTGAGTCAACTCAGCGTAACCCGGCGTCAACTCGGAGTTATTTTTTTGTCAAATTAAGGGATGAGACATTCCTTTTTAATTTTTTAAAATAAAGAGGATGAATTTTTATTTTTTTTAAATTTGAAAGTTCAAAAAATAAAAACAGAACACCTTTCCTAGTCCTCACATTGGCCCACTTGATATCCACCCATCTGCGCTCACTAAGGTTTAAAAAACCAGATCGGATACTGAACAATTGAGACAGTTGTTCAAGAGTTAATAGGTCAAACCGGGGTCTAACCAGTTATATTAAAATAATAATATTTAATTGATCATATTAAAATACAAACATTTTTACACTTTCATTGCTTTTAACTAATTGTAACTGTTGATTTATTTTAGGTTATTTAAGTAATTATTTCTTATTACTCATGGAAAAAGAGGGAGAAGTCGCCCAAAGATATCATGGATCTCTGCCCCTCTCTCTGACCGTCATTAACTAGGCATGGGTCCTCTCTCTATACACTCATTAACTCCATGTACCTCCTCTTTTTTCCCATGCCTCCTCATTCCTCAACCTTTGAACCATACCAGACCATAGAGCAGTTGATTGGTTTTGAGTTTGACCCAGCCGGTCTGATCCAGTTTTTTATTCATTGGCGCTCACTCATCTAGTGTCTCAACTCTCCATTATTGCGATATCATGCCTCTACTCTTCGTCCCGCTATCACCCCCATTTTAACTCCAATCTAACCCGTCGATCCTTGACCTACACTACCTTATTCAGTTCAATCAACTGTTTGGGTTCTTGTAAGTTGGTTTTTCTTTGAACCAGAATATAACAAAGCCCAATTATTTAACAATTATAATTCACATTTGGCCATTTGGGATAAGACAACTAAACTTTTTCTGAATTTCATGATTTTGTTTCAAAGTAAGTGAACAACTTTGCTCCGGAACTGAAAAACGACCAATCTTTATCCACTTTTGCTAGATAATTTATTTCACTATTGGAATATTGCTACTGCAAATTTGCTTTTAAGACCTTGTTTCCTCAAGCACATAGCATTCTGGTGTTTATAAGCGTTGGGCTAGTGACATTTGCAAATTTGTCAAATAGCATTTAAAGTTTGATATAATTAATTATGTAATTGTTTTAGAAAAAAATATAACAATTTATTTTTAATGAAAATAATCGTAAAATCTGTCATACAAATAGTGTGCTTGAAATTTTGTGAATCTGCTACAAAATAAAATTCAGCACAAATTGTGCATGAAAATCATAGTTCAAAATCCCAAACTAGACCAATCGGTTCAGATCAGAAATCGGTGAACAAATCACTTGTGGT
>JANTPZ010155115.1:0-15478 GCA_025593235.1 Vachellia pachyceras
TTTCTGAGTTCATCCTTATGCTCCCACATCATTTAACATCTTGTTTAGTTGATTTGATTGTGTTTATTAACCTTATGTTCATGGATGATGGCAACTGTCTTGGATGCGTCTAAATAATTTGCAGTATATTGTTCAATTATTTCATTGATCTATCAATATGACATACACTTATACTATGGATATTACTCTCTTTCTCTCTGGAAAAGTTAATACTCACACAACTTCTAAATATAAGCCCCCATTCACACTACAAACGTGGGATTATATTTAGGATCAGATTCCTTTCTTGCAGTTTTTTTGACTAAATCGAAGCCTATCATCAAAAAATACAAACAGAATTTTTTTTTCTTTTTTCTTTGCCATCGGTAACAATACTTGTAGCGAGTGGACAAAGCTCTTCTGATCATAATACTTTTTTTTTTGCATGAAGTATCTGTAAACCTAACTTACTTTAATTTAGAGGATTCATCGGGTTCAGATTAATCCCAATCGAGCCGGACATGACCACAAGGGTGGCAAAATTCAATCATCAAGTATTTAACAATGCTGTGTTCGGAGAACATGAACTCAAGACTTCTAGTTGAACAAGTACAACCCTTTATCATTTGAAACAAGTAATTGGTGGTTCCTGATGATAATACTTCATATACATAAACAAACTCAGCTTCGACAAGTCAATGTACCATTGTGCAGTTTAAAGCCCTGCGGAGCAAGAATCTTATTTTCCTAGAATGAAACCACGTCTTTTTTTCCCCGATGTGGCCAAGGAAAACCAGGAACCGGCTGAGTTAATTATTAATAATTCAATAATTCATAAATAAAAAAAATAAAATAGAATAAATTTAAAATATTAAATATATTTTAAATATATTAATTATTATAATTGTATTAATTATAATCGCGAGGAGGGGACGCTGAGCGCAGAGACCAGCACTGAAACCGGTTCCTGAGTATCCAGTTCAACTTCCTCTTAGATATAATAGTTTTTTTCTTTTTTTTTTTGGGTATGATGGATATAATGGTTGTATAAGAAAGGAGTGCGAGATACGGCCATATGTGTTACTGCACATGCTCTAATTAGGCTTATTCCATGATGGGACGGACCAATATATGAAAATGGGCTATATCAGAGGGCTTAAGGATCTTATCAAATGTCTACTTGTGACTTTTAGTTGGGTCAAGATCATGGCAATGGTTGGTCCAAGACAATATTCTGTTATGTTTAATTCATTGTGACCCAATAGATTTAGTAGTTGCAAATATTTACGATCAAAAGCCCATAAGCTGATTGTACAAAAAAGGGCCTATAAGCTGTGCTCAGTGGGTTTTATTCTCTGGCCAAGAGGCCCTAAATGAAAGTATTCCTGCTAATGGATGCCTACCATGGTTCTTTAGACGAGGTACAAAAGATTCCATTGGTTACATTCTTATTCCAAAAGATTGGGTCGATGGCCATGCTGAGTTTTGAGTGCGTAACACTTGGTGGGAGTTTACTAGTCTGCCATTATTTTTACTTTTGTCCCTCTCTGAGTAGTCTCTGTGTTATTCTATGCATCAGCATGATGCATGCAATAGATATACCATTTTCTACTTTTGATCTCTAACTTAATATTTTCGGAACTTAATTGATGAATGATCATTTCCATCGAAACCCCCTCTTCTAGCTAGTTAGATCTTTGTACGCATGATCCAAATCAGATCAGCTGAGAAATCAAGACTTGGTATGAAAGATACAGGTTATTGTTGAGCGGTGCATATGTTAATGATTGATGGTCCACCTCCCTTAAACCCCCTTGCAATTATGGGTCACATCATTTTCACAGCAGTTGAGCCTAAAGACCAATCACATCTTTGACTGAAAAAAAAAAATAAAAACCACAAATCTTTCACGTAACTGCGCTTAATTGAACTTTTGTTCAAGGATAAAATTAGCATGCTGGAACTGAAAGTTTTGGAGCCCCTCTGCGTAGAAATTAATGAAGATCAAGCGAATACATATATATGTGTGTGCTGCCCTTTTCATATGCTCTGCTAAAGAGGTAATTAATAAAAGAGAGAGGAATAACTAAATCAAAACCAAAGGGGTGGAGGTTGATGGAGAGGTTTCACGAAAGTGCAACTTCTGTGTACAATAGCTGTAAGGGTTACGAATGAAATAGATCATGTGGAGTGTGTAAATGATTGAAGAAGACAAGGTGGGAGAGTGGTGGGTGGTCCATATATAGTGATGCGCAATATAGAAGAGAAGCTTAGAACAAGTGAGCAAAGATGTCAAGTATCCATCCGCAAATTCCTTTCTTATGACCAGCTGACTATATATCTCTCCACAACTCTATATACATATATATGGCTTCCCCTTCTTCGTTCTCACGCCCATATCATCACTCATCACTATTACTTTCTCAGTTCTGACCATTCATCATGTTCACCCATCCCACGCACACCCGCCTGCATGTCTTGCCCTTTTCACCTACGCAATAAAGTTATTATCACCACTACTCCCACAGCAAACAGACAAAACATACAAATACACACGCTTACTCTTTCTCTATATTTCAGTAAATATCTCACGCCAATACTTGTTCATTAGATTTTTGCCGTTAATGCTGACAAATGTCCTAAATTATCGACAACTATATCCGCTAAAGATATAAACATTTGTTTGTTTATTGTAGTTACTTAGGCCTCCTTACCTCTGAAGCAGTCAATTGTTGTCACATCTATCCATATCTAATTTAACATTACGTCCTCCACCTTCTCAGCGTTACTATCACACTTCAACTTGGCTAATGCCATGTTCTTCAGCTTCAATATAGATCATTAGTCACGTTATTTTGAACATGGATTATGAATAATTTGTCACTAAATTTGAGGATTTCTTGTCAATAAGGTTTGATGTGTAATGAGTGATATATGTTTGTGTCAAGTGCTTCTTATCTTCAGAAGAAAAGTCATAATATTAATTATCCTAAAGTGACATCTGGATTTGAATTTTGAAAATGAAAAAGGGAATATATGTTATTGGCATGGTTGTGATGAGTTTTAAAGTTTAAGAGCATGTGTTTGTGTAGCTGCTGCTGCAGGAAAAAGTTAGTCCAGTGGTGATTGATGATGCATGATCTCTCTACCCCCCATCCATCTAAAACTAATTAATTGCAAATGGTCCTGCGGAATAATATATAATACCCAATTATACGGTCATTACAATAAATTTCTTGGACCACTTACAGAGTCAAGCCAGTGAATTAAATTATATGAAATATATATGGTCCAGAATGGATTCATGATCACCCAAAGCATGTGTGCTCCCATGTGTGCATAAGCAATAGCAAAGCTGAACTGGGGATTTAGAGGGTATGCCATCACCTGTTTATCGCTCATTTTCAGTTATCCCTCATTTTCAGGACCATATACTATTCTATTGCACATACGCAGGCCACACCCTTATGATATAATTGATTGTATACTTCAACCGATCCTTAATATAAAAGTTAATTGGTGATTGAATTTAGTATTTAATATAATATTTCAATTCATTTTGTCATCCAAATTCATAATGTTTTTCCTGAAATATTCTTATTGATTCCACATATTAAATGATTTCAATCCAAAAGTAATCATTATGAAATTAGGTATTTAGTAAAACCAACTTATATTTATTATAAATAATTAACTTTAACCAATTTTATTAATCTATTCAAATTGATTACGTGATTCTTATATTAAAAATCGAATGCAGTATATATGATTGCACTTTGCGATTAATTAAACAAATGACACCATCTATAAACAGTCAGTCATTAATTGATTTTGATCCGATGATTATATTAGAAGCAAGCAAAATTCTTCAGTATTACGACTATCCTATTCTGCAGTATCGCCGTCCAACCTATAGCTTCATCGCAATCACTATATTATCATTATCAATATCATATATACAGTGGCACTGGTGTGTATATAGGAATATGAATAATGATGATGATGATTATGATACTGTTATCATGTTCTCCTTACAATCACTATCATCACCATAACTTCAAAACGTCACATCCCTTAATTGCACCCCATACAAGGGCAACTTGTCTTCAAATAACTCGGTTTACCTAAATCTAGTAGGACAGAAAATCTCAATATCCCATTTGTCCTGGACCGAGTTTGAAGTGGACAGATTTTGTCCATACAATTTAAAAGCATGAAATTTGGTGCAATCTTCTGTGGGCTGTACCGTTTTAAAACAGAAAATTCAAGGTATTAGTTTGATGAAGTTCGCTATCGCTTGATCAATCCCCACCACATCTAATTAAGCTCTAGCAGAAGTTAGAAATGTAGCATTCGACCTAAAAAGTAAGGCTCTTTCTCGAAAACATTAATTGATGTCGGTGGGCTATATAAAATCTCTTCTCAAGCAATACATTATCCAACGAGCTAGATGCCTAATTATATAGGGTAATATGGTTTCAACAGCCAACAGACATTAGTCTTTTTTTTTTTTTTGACCAACAACAGACATTAGTCTTAATGGAAGGAACTTTGGCTACTTAAATATGAGGTTCTGAGTTTGAGTTTTTATGAATACAGAAAACACTTGAGAAGGGTTATCCTGATTGGGTACCGACAATATTCAAACCTGTCATAAAAAATATGGCAACATGGTCATTTCAATTCAACATTTACTAGACGGGTAGTATAGTATGAGAATGTAATGAAATTCCGATAACATAATTCGCTTGAAATGACGTCAAATTTTTTTTTTGATAATCTTGTATACACTAGTAATATCAACTGATTTAATCTAAATTTGACTTGGGTTGTTCTCCAAACAAGTTACCTGGGGGAATCCTTCAACTTCATCTAACCATGAATAGTAATATGCTTTATCACTTTTTCGACTTATATTTTCATTGCTTTGAGTGAACCTCGCTCAAGTCCATTTTATTTGCATATTTCAATGTATATTAAGTTATCAACAGATCATAGACAGATTTGAAAGAGCGAAAAGAAATAAGTTGGGCAGAGAATATGTAATTGAAAAATTATAGCCTCAATTACTGTGCAAGTCATCAGTGGGAATTGGGCAAAAAGGGAAACGGAAAGTCTTAATGAGAGAAGGTGAAACATCGTGGCTATAAGCAATGAGACTTGTGGATATATAACAACCTATAAAATGTTGGCTAATAACTTTTCTTGGATATGCTAAACATAATTTTGGTGGTGACTATACACACAGAGAGACAGACATGTGCATGCATTAAGATGATATGGTAATTGAAACGTGCGTGTGTGCGTGAGAGAGATCACTGCTACTGAATATACTTATAACGTCGGATTTTAACGTTAGGTATTTGATAAATCAATGTTAGAAAAGATGGTGGCATTTTTGTTATATTTTTAAAGAGTTTTAACGTTAGTTATTTAAATATACATCATTAAAAAGGAGGCAATGTCACTTTGTAATGTTTTGAAAATTTTTAACTTGGGTTATTTAAATAGCCATCAATATTAAAAAAGAGGCAATGACACTTTTGTAATATTATTGAAGAGAAGCAATGGCATTTTTATAATATTTTTGAAAAGTATGGATTTCGGTTATTTAAATACCGACGTTAAAAAGGAGGTGTCACTCTTTTATAATATTAACGAAGAGAATGTGGTGGTATTTTTGTAATATTTTTAAAAAGTTAAAGAAAAGACATCAAATATTTAAATAACTGATATTAAAAGGCTGATCATTTTACAATTTAACCTTATCTCCTTGAATTTTCTCAGTTTCATCTCTCATTTTCACGAAGCCATCAATGTCCTCTTTATCGAACCCACTTGAACTTTCATTCTCCCTTCATAACCAGTGTTTTTCAAAGTTTTCCAATAGTGCTACCACTTTTTGTCACCGTCACCACCGCTATATCATTGTTGCAAGTTTTCTTCATTTTTTCTTTTTTATCACACCAAGTTGTTGTTTGATGATGATGTTCAGAGTTCTAATTTTGAAAGTGAAGAAGAGAGACAGATCAGGAATTTCACCTAGATTACAACAGAAAAGTTGAATTGATTTGGGTCCGTTTGGTAAAGCGGTGGAGAAGTACTTATGGGCTTATTCACATAAGCCGAGGCAAATATGTGGAGAAGATTGTCTCGTTTTGCAAAAAAACACTGCTGAACGTGCTTATGGCTACAAGTCAAGCGTTGCCAAACAAGCACTTTATCTTTATTCTCTCTTTGACTCTCACATTTGTTAACTCTCTCCTCCTCCTACCTCTTCCATGAAGATGAGACATATATATTCGATTCCACCAACAGTGAGGTGGGATGCAAATCTAAATTTCTAAATATGTCATTATTGATATTGATTGTACTCTGCCACAACCATTTTGTATTTCCAATCTTCTTTTAATTTGTCTTCACCTTCCTATACTCGACTTCTATGAGATACAGATATGGATTTGCAGATTTAGGTTTACATTTTTTAAATCTTAGTTTGAACGTCGTTTATTTATTATAAATAATCGAAGTGAAAATTAAAAATGTGAATAAAACAACTTTACTGATTTACACATCCTCTAAAAACTGATATCAAAAGGTTTATTTGACCAAAGTTAAAAGTTGTTTCTGCAGTAGTGGTTGAGAGAGGATGGATATGCAAAGTAGGCAAGAGGAATTAAGGACAAGTAACGATCAAATTAAGGAATGTCGTGGGTCAAGCAATAATTAGTGGGCCAAATCTTGCTGGCCCCTCCTTGAAATTGTTCATATATATATATATATATATATTATGGGGAAAAACAACCTTTGATGTTGATAGTGTTGGTGACTTGGTGTAGGTTTGGGGATTGAGATGAGATATGTTATAACCATCTTCACGGAAGCTAAAGTTGGATTCTTCTTATGGGCTCACCAAACAGTTGGAACAAAACACAAACCCTAACTAATTAACTCCCTCCATTATTGTCATTTTCAACAAATACAAACCTAGTTTTTATCTCTTCTTTGCGTTGTCTTGTAGTAGGCATGTAGACAATTCACGACCATATTCTTTATCATTTTCAATTAATTTAAACAAAAAAATTGAATTAAGAAGTGTTAACAGATTATAAGTACCATCAAACACACGACCTCCTACTAAAAGAAAAGCTTCTATATCACTTGATTATAAGGCTTTTGACAATTATAATAAAAATTTATACCCTGCCTTTCATACAATGAAGCAATCAATTAAATAGAAGTCTTGGGAACACATCATTCAACCAATTTAATTATTAATTAACTAACACTATATTTTTTAATTATTTTTCATTTAGGAGTATAAAATACATTTTCATCTAAAAGATGATCTTTTTTATTTTTACTACTTTCCTTATATGTTCTGCTCCATTTGGTGGAACATACCTTACATTTATAATAATTCATTCAATTCTAAATATAAATTTTTTTTATAAATTTAAATATAAAATATTATTTGTAGTGTAAATTTTGTAATATTTAAAATACGAGGAAGTAATATTTTTAACTAAGTCATTCGATCCGTAATGTTTTCCAAAAGCATCAAAGGCTCCATGTCGAGACAAAAGAGTGTGAAAAGCTTGTGTGTGGTTATGCATAAATTAGTTCACTGCAAAATGCGCAGTGAAAGCTCAGTGTGATGATTGATCAATAAGAGAAGATGTGATATATATATATATATATATATCTTGTCCTTTCCTATATACTATCACTAGCTCCTAGCTCCTACTTTGAATTAGAAACGTCTGGCCCCATATCTTCATCTCTAAATTCTTTTTTCTTTTTTTTGACCAGTTCATCTTTGAATTCTGAGATTAATCAAGTATACACAGTTTCTTCAAGTGCACTGGGCCCTTAATTTCAAACCTCACTTGTCATGCATTTATTAGCCTCACCCAGAGTAGCCCTTCTATGAATGGTTTTTCCCGACTTTGAAGAACCAAAAGTCAGTGGTCCGTTCGATCGAGAGATCTTTGTGACGATGGAAATTAAAGATCGAGTAAATCACGAGTTAAATATAGATATATATATATATATTGAGAGGAAACAAACAAACAAACCAAGAGAAGAGAACAGAAAAGCTAACCCTGCACAAGTTTAATTACAAAGATAAATATAGAGAGGGACGCAATAGCTTTCATACTCATGGGAATTAGGACCTTTTCGTAGTCTAACGCACTTTTTTTTTATATGCCATTGTTTTTCCTCTCTTTTCTTACGCCTTTTTTGTCCGTTATGTTTTCCCATCAGAATAAGACGATGGTCCATTGGTCCACAATCTAGCTAGCTAGTTAGAGGCTAGGTCCAAGTTATAACTGGAGTTGTGTTTATCTCCATTAAATGCTCCAGATGTAAACAAAACCAAGGTCAAAATTGACTAAAACGTATATCAGATTATTTCTATACAATCAGCACGGCATTTGTAAATATGTAAGAGACTACGTTATATTATAAACCTATCTTAATTCTAGATCTCCCAGAAAAAACTAGCTAGCTAACGACAATTAATGTACACGATATCCACATGTATAACATGACGACAAAGCAAGCACGCAAGTAATTTTAATCCACCAAGTTAAGAAGAAGAAACACGATTCAAAATCTCTCAATCTGGTACGCACTCAAAAGACCCAGTACTTTTTGTGATGAATGGGTGGATATATAGGAATTGCTCATCGTAGCTATATATGTCTTTTTCTTTCTTCTTTTTTCCTTTTCCTTTTCTTTCCTTCATCGATCATCAATTATATTCTCTTTTTCTTCCTTTCGAAGTGTGCTGAGCTCAACTGCGGGGACTACTTGGGCAGAAAGCGTTGTGTGAATGGCACGTCGGGTGAAGCTAGACCTCTTTGTTTCTTTGTTTTCTAATCGAAAAAAAAAGGCATTAGTTTTGTGTTGTGTCATTGTGGTGGGGTGATGCAAGTGGAGGAGTAGTGAAGTTGATGACATGGTTGGCCTGCTCAGCTTTCCAGCAATGTTCAATGTCTTCTGCTATTCGTTTTGCGTCAATGGAGGCTCCAAGGAGGCCTCGTTTTGTGAAACCCACAGAATAGAGTCCGTTTTTGCCTTTCCATCCATTTGGAAGTTCTTTCCGGGGCAACCCATCTTTCTCATTAAACATCTCGCTCTCCTGATCATCATCATCATCACAATCATTTGATCAATTTCAACCCCACAATATAACATGTCATTAACTTCATTAATCACCTTGTAACATTTACCACCAAGAAAGCATATTTTTGGATGCGTGAATAAGGAGTCAAATGAAATAATTTCAAGGAAATCAAAATGAAGGGCTGAATGTTGCCCTTCGTAACACCATTGAATTGACAAACTTTTAAAATACATAATATAGAAAGAAAATTAAGGTTCTTTATGCTTAGATATATCACTCAATCTTGATTAACCTCTGAATTCAACCCTCCTAAACTTTTTGCTGATCTGTTAGGAAAGTATACATAGAAACTTAGGTGTTTGTGATATTTTATTTTAATCTGGATATTTTGTAGGAGAGAGGTATGAATGGAAAAAGAACACAGTATAGATTGTAAACTTTATATGCGCATTGTCTCTATCATTTTGTCACATTTAGATTATACTTGAAACACATCAACCCACCCTCTCTTCTATTGGTCTATTTCATATACTGAGTGCAAACTTTAATTAGGAGGTTAAATGTGGTAAGAATTTGATGTTTATCAGATTTTCTAAGGACATGTCAAGCGAAGTTTTTTACAATTCAACATTACATGTATATATAGATTCTTCATTTTTAAGGGAAAAACAACCTCCAAAAGTTTTTATGTTTTATATGACTTGTAAAGAATGTTACCTAATTAATCCTAATCTTAATGGAAATTAAAGCCCTTAACTTGAGCCCACAAGAAAAACATTTCAATATAAATTACCTAACATTCCCTTAGCAGCTTATACTCGAAATTCCCAATATTCAAACATAAAAAGTGCCAAAAGCGCGCGCTCGCGCACACCCAAACACGCCAAACAGAGAACAAAAAGGAATCACCTTTAACCAAGAGGGTGCATTACTTTTGTAACCAGTTGCCAGAATGATGGCATCGAAGTTCTCCACTTTACCATCAAGAAACTCCACTGCATGCTGAGTTAGTCGCGAAATTCCCCGGCAAACCTGTTTACACACACACACATTCCACAAGCGAAAAATTGGCGGAGACAGACAAAGTAAAACGAGATAACATATAAATTCTGTGTTCTCTTTCCCAGTTGAAATCATCTACTTTACCTCAAAGGAAAAGTCCCATATCTGGTTCGATTATGACAACAAAACAGATCATGATTATAAGAAAAACTTGTGGGATATCAAATTCTAACCTTGATATTGCCACATTTAATCTGAGCCAGTGTGCCAACATCCAAAACTGGAGTCTTTCCGTTCAAGTTTTTGAGCTCTAGAGGGCCAAGTTTGGGTCGATCAAGTCCATATTGAGCTGTGTCCCCGAGCATGAGACGTGACATCAGAAGCAAAAACCGATCCACAAGCCTTATTGGGAACCACTTGAGCAGATACATCGATAATCCAAAAGTAGATTTCCCAAGCATCTGCTGAGGCAAGATATGCACCTGCAACACAACAAGCAAAGAGAATTTAGAGGAAAAAATTATAAGAACGAATGGCACGAGGGCTAATCACAATCATATCGCGCTCTCAAAATTAATTAGTTTTCAGATATTTCTGAAAACCCTGACAGATATGGTTCAAGATCCTGAGCAGGTGCACATGCATATATACTGATTCCAAGAAAGGTGTGTGTGAGTCCACGTTTATATACATAATAAACCCTTTTGGTTAAGATTTATATCGTATATTAATAATAACGAGTTTAAGTATAATAAGCTCACCGTGTCTCTAACCACAAGGGAAGGGCGAGCATTATGATCACAGAGGTCCAAGCAGACTTCCATGCCAGAATTCCCACATCCAACTACCAGAACTTTTTTCCCAGAAAACTCACTTCCTCTCTTGTACGAGCTACTGTGTATTACAGGTCCTAAGAAATCATCCGAGCCTTTAAATTGAGGCACTACGGCCTCAGCATTCTCTCCTGTGGCCACTATGAGCCACTGACAAACATATTCTGTCGTCTTCTCTTTCAGTCCTTCAGTCTTCACTCTCCAGAAACCTAATCTGTGATCGAATTCTGCGCTGATCACTGTGTTGTTGAAGGCTGGTGTGATGCCGAAGTGAAGAGCGTAGGCCTTCAAGTAGGCAAGAAACTGCTGTTTGGTGGGATAGGAAGGGAAGTTCTTGGGAAAAGGCAAGAGTGGAAGCTGGCAAAATTGTTTGGGAAGGTGAAGGCGAAGGCGATCGTAGGTCTTGAATTCCCACATTGAAGCTAAACAATCGGACCTTTCAAGGAGGAGGCTTGAGATTCCTTTGTGTTTAAGGCAAGCTGCTGCTGCTATACCAGATGGGCCGGCTCCCACAATGACTGGTCCACGAACCCACACTCTTTTAGCCATCTTTACCATTCGAGCATCATAATCGTGAACTCTTTTGCCTTCTATCTCCTTCAGGTATTCCTCCATGATCACCTGCAACAATTAAAATTACTGACAACAAAGCCACACGCACACCCGCACAAGGTAAAGTTTCAAGATCCTCAAAGCCCGCCAAATCAGAGCTATGGATTTCTGGAGGGCTTGAATTGATCAAAGAGGGAAAGTGAGGCAGTATGTTGAAGAAGAAATTAAACACACGGACAGAGGTATATGTATTATAAGTAGAAAGCTAGCTTTGTATCTGCTAGTTTGTTTCGAATGGTTTTTGACAAAGGGATTTTATAAGGAGGTGATGCTGGCTGGGTTAGTGGGTATGAAGGCATTTGGTTGTGGGACATGTTATATGTTAGTATTAATAGCTAACATTGACCAACGGCAACCTTTCATCTACCCAAAATAACACATACACGCAGAGAGACTCAGTGAGAAGTAAGACAGAACACAGGTCCTATAGCTATAGCTATTAAGGACAAGATTTCTATTTGTTTGCAGTATAAATGTAGAAAGAGACTTCTAAACGCTTATAAATGTGGAAAGAGACTTCTAAACGCTTAGAAGTGAGAGAGAACACAGGTCCTATTTCTATATTTGTTTGCAGTATAAATGTAGAAAGAGATTTCTATTTCTATTAGCTTATTTAATTTATAGTCTCCCCCTGTACTAAGGTAAAGATGATGCTCATCGAAAGAAAGCAGTGAAATTTGGATGGGATGTATACAAGGGATTCGCAGTTATATGCAGCAAGAATTTAATGTTGCTTAGTCCGAGACCAGTGTTATTTATTACCATGACCTTTTTTTTCCATTTTATTCTTATTATATCGAAGTTGCAATATATAAACGCAACGAAAATACAATTCAAGGTGTGGCGGTGAGGTCAAAAAAGAAAGAACTCTAGCTGGCTTCGCAATAAGAAGGGGCTTTTGAAAGCATAAAAGATTAAATACATGTGGAAAACATTTTAAAGTTTACAAATAATCTTAGACTAAATATATGTTATTCTAGCAATATGTTTATGGGGTAATATACTAACTTGAAAGTGAAAATGACGAAAGCTCAGCTCATAATTAATTAATGGAAACAATCAATTAGGATAGGATGTGAGAATGGTTCAGGTTTCAAATTATGATAACGTGATTGATTAAGAATTAGTCTCCCATAGATTTTATTGTTCGTTCTACGCTTTAGTTTTCTTTGATCGAGAACACAAATTTAACAAGTCACGCATGAGCAGGAACAAAAAAAAAACTCAAGAAGAAGATGATAAGAAGAAGAGGAATAGGTAGAGAAGTATATCAACCAGCCTCCTCTGCTTTACATATTATACAGTATTTCTATATAAAGTTCTCAAAACCTAGAAAAAGTTGCATGTATCAATCTAATTTAGGAACATAAAAAAAACTGGTTCATTTCCCAAAAGTTGCAAGTCAAATAAGGAAAATGGCACTAGAAGAACTTGGAAAATGGTAAATGGCAAATGTGTGAGGAGATTAAAGAACAAATCCTAAAATGAAATTTTTTTAAATTGGAAGAAAAAGATAGAACATGAGGGAAAAACTTACATGCCATCAGTCATTTTAAAAAGTTTCAAATCACCTTGCCGACGGTTGGCCAACAATTGTCGGCGTTGAAGCCCCTCCCGCCAGCAGCTCTGTAAAAGAAAGTCAACAATACTAAATATAATGTTAGTAATCCCTATATAAAACTTATAAATGAGCTGAAAGAATATATTTATATTAATCAATAAATGAAAGGTAATAATACCTAATGAAATATTGGTAATCCTTGTATAAAACTTTTAAATGAATTAAAAGTCTAAATTTGTTGCTCAGTAAACTAAAGTTGGTAATACCTAATTAAATGTGAGGAATGCCTTAACAAAAATTGGGAATAAGTTGTAGTCAAATCTAATAAGTCTACTTATGTTTCTTTTGACAATTTATGTTGAATTGATCAGTGGTCTAATGGCAACCAATGTTTTTAACATGTAAATGAGGTAGAATCAAATTACATCCATACTTTCATTAGTTATGATCAACTTCTATTTACAAATTGATCAAACCATACTTTCAACTCATTTATAAATTTTATATAATGACTATCAATACTTTATTAGATATGGTAAGTTTTTTACTTAGTAACAAATACATACTTTCAGTTCATTCACAAGTTTTATGTATGGATTACCAATATTTCATTAGAAATATTACCAACTTCCCTTTACAAAGCTCCGACATCGGCAGTTGGTGGTCGGCCGCCAGCGAGGTCTTCGGTGGGGTGGTTGGGAACTTTTTAAAATGGTTAAGGCATTTAAATCATTTCACTCCTATTTTATCTATTTCCTCAAATTTCAAAAATCTCATTTTGTGATTGATTCCTTATTTTTTATTATTAAATCTTCTAACACCTCTATGTTATTTACCTTTTTTTTAGGGTTTTTGGTACTATTTTCCCAATATTATTTGAATATGTTAGCTTGTATATATGTCTGGACACTTGAGCCCCATTTTGGAGCTTTGCTTTGGATTATTCCATATTTTAGGAATACATTATCCTTATGTTTGGAAATCCGTTGGGAGAATGATTTCATACATGTCGAAGTAAGTATGTAAAAAGAGTTTTATCTCGATTTACGTAAACGTGATTGTCAAACATGCACTAAAAACTAATGTAGTTAAGCCATGTCATATGTAGGGGGAATGAATCATGATTAGCCATATATGCATGATTACCGTTATGGTGCTTAATATAAGACTTAATTAAAGAATTGACCTTGATTCTAAATGTAAAATAGCATCCATCTCCCATATTTACCAGTTTCCCACAAATTACCTCCTATTAATACTAATTTCAACAAGGTGGTGGGTTATTTTTCTAACAATGGTTGAAGCCAACAAATATCCTAAATTTGATCAAAAAATCCTAAATAATATTTTAGGAAAATAATTTTACATGTATTATACTTAGCAACAACTTTGATACAAAAATTGACTAAAGTATATATTTAATCCTTTAAATTTACATTAAATTTCAATTTGATCCCTTAAATTTAAAAAGTGCACTTTAGTTATTTAACATTAGTGCAGTTAGTTTTCGTTATTGAAAAACTAAGAAACAGTAGCGGAAGATACCCCAATTTTTTAGGGACGGATGGATGATATATATTAGGGATGTTTGGTTAGCTTTTGAAAAGTGATTTTACATAATGTGAGATAAATATGTGAAAGGAGTTTATTTCGACTTGCGTGAGAGTGATTCTAGTTTGACAAACACCTCTAGGAAGGTACAGCACTTAATTTTACAAAATTTGGCTTATTCCATATTTTAGTAAATTGGCATATTCCTTTCTTGCCTGTCAGTTAACAATCATCATAAATGCGATTCAAATTACATTTTAATCTAATTCATATTTATTTAATTATGTGTTAAACCCTAATTAAATGGCTTCAACACATCAAGGGCGGACCTGGAGTCCAACACTTCTGATTCTGGAAAATTAAGAATAGTAAGCAAATCAAATAATTGAAATGCAATTGTTGTGATCATCATAACACATTACTAATCCTTGGGTCTACACACACAGCATGCCATATTTATTGTAAATTATGTAACCATATATTTGATGAAAAATGTTGCAATGGGGTTGGTGTTGTAAATTTTGTGTGTGGGTGTGTCAAAGGAAGAGTCCCACATTATTTGGGATTGTGGGAGTCCAAGTGATTATACTATAATGTGATCTTGGATTAGTTATTTTTCTAAATATTGTTATTATTTTCCTATAATCTAAGAGTTATGCTGCAACTCTTTTTACTTGCAGATGTTACTGCCAATAGTATGATCACAACGTTGCTTCTTTGAAAAAATATGTATAGACAAAATATTATGAGAACACACTGCACGCATGCACGCACAGAGAAGTATTTTAAAAACATTATTTGTCACTG
>JANTPZ010155117.1:0-11419 GCA_025593235.1 Vachellia pachyceras
GCAAGAAGGAACGACGTGGCGATGAGGACGATGAGGGAGAAGAAGAAGAGTAGGAGGAAGATGCCATGGCTATATGAGTGGAAGTGATTTATTTCAATGAAATGCCATTGGAAGATGTGAAAGTGATTATCTTGAGAGGCCATTGATATGGGCAGCATGATGCTATTGATAGTGAAGGTGAGTGATGAGCATATGAAGAGAAGTGGAAGAATTGAGATTAAGAGAAAAGAAGTTAGATAGCAAATATAAATAGAAGAGGGACATGAATGGAATGCCCATAACAGGCAGGAGGTAGTTGCTTCATCATGGCATATTTTGTAAGGTGGTTGTGAGCATTTGTTGCCATCTCGCTCTGCAGATGTCAATGAATATATAGCATAGGAATTCCCCACGGGTAGAAGAAATGACATGTGCACCCATGAGGAGAGTAGATCAAACAATATTGAATTCTTTGTAAAGGGGTGGAGGAAAACCAGAGAAAAATCTCAATGAAGATACATTAGAGGTTGGATCAAGACCTTCTCGTTACTATTAAATTGAGACGATAGAATAAATTTCTAGCAAGAGAAGAGGGAAACGATTCGAATCCCTCCCTCACATCCAAGCCAAAAGAAGGAAGTGTTAATTTAAAGTAGGGTTTATGCTATTTTTTGTATATGTATATTTAACTGTTATGTCATTTTTTTTCCAATTTTAAATGCTTATGAATATTTTTACACCTCTAAAATATATATAATGTTGGGGCATGTTTTCGACAAAAGTTCATGAGTTTACCCCATAAAACAATATTTTATTGGGCCCGTTTAAGAACGAGGTAGAGAAGTACTTTTACGTAAGTCGAGATAAATATATGGAGGAGATTATCTCATTTTGCTGAAAAACACTGTTGAACGTGCGTTTGACTTTTTTAAATGTTATGGCAAACAAACCCATTATCAATAGTTGTGCAAAAGTGGAAGTAACTTAATTTTTCCTAAATAAGATTGATTATTCAAACCCCGTAAATGGAAATAAAAATTACATTGCCAGAGGTATTTCTCATTAGAGTTGATAATGCTAGAATCTAACTCAGGACTATTAAATATTAGATAATTACATAAAACAAAATTGTACTATTTTCTCCTCCAACTTGTATAGCAAGAACACAAAAGACCTTAATCCTCGTTAATTTAGTCGTAATAACGTTTTATCTCTATCCCTATTTAGGATCCTCTCCCCTACCATATCCCTACCCTACGGGTGCACATTCTATACAATAACAAATGAAAGATTAAATTCTATAGTAAAACAAACATGTTTTTCCATCTTATAAATAAAATCGAAGAAGTATAAATGTATTCAATTCCTTCTTTTTATAACCAACTACCACTCAAAATATACAGTTGGAAAAAAAACTACTCAAAATATACAAAACAAACCTTGGGTTAAAATTAATTAAAAATAATAAATGTGTAAAAGACTAATTTTTTCAATTATATCCCTATCTATGAAGGTGGTGAGTTTGAGAGAGAATAAGTGGGATAAAAATATAATAGAGAATGAGTGAAAAAATATGATAAAGATATATAATTAATTGAGAGTAAAAATAAAAAAATGCATTAAACTTTTAAACAAAACCAAATTGGTGATTACACACACACACACGTGTGTGTGTGTGTGTGTGTGTGTAAGGTCTCTGTATGTTTAGGTGATCACGGAGATGCTGTGGGGTGCTATATAGGGATAGGAATTGGTTGAAGTTGGTTTGGTGGCCAATGAAGAAGTTCACGAGTTGGGAGGCTGACTGACTCAGTCTCTGAGATATCTTCATTGGAAATTTCAGCCATTTTTGGAGCTTAATGGCTGAGACTGAAACCCATCTCTGTGTGTGTGTGTGTGTGTGAATTTAATATCTTATCAACAACACAGCTCACCTTTAGCCTTTAGGGTCCACCAATATAATAACCAATCACTGTCCACTTCAAATTCGAACGAACACAGTTATTGGTTACTATTTTTTCACTTCTTAACCCTTCGAAGTAAAACCATCAAACAGATTCAAGTTTAAACAACTTGCATCCTTTGAAGCAGAAGAATGGACTGTTTCTAAAGTTCTCAAATTAGGTTGATAATTCCATTGCATGAAAGTTTTATTGGGGTCTGACTCAAATACTTTAATCGACATGTTGCTCAATAAGGATGCTCATGTTACTTGCAACTTTATCTTTATGAATATACCAAACATGATGAAGTTCAATTGGAATCTGTCTTTTCCATCTATTTCTACACAACGGTTATGTTTGCATTAGTGTCAAAGAAATACATTTACGTAAATCGAAATAAAATTATTCTCACATACTTATATTGTAGATTGTTACGTTGAAAAAGTAACGTCTGCTGTTATTTCAAATAGGCACTTTTTTTAGTTGATGTAATGATTGAGGATGGTCTCTCTTTTATCTCACTTTTGGATGTTTATTGCCATTTGAAGACATTGTGCTACAATTATTGTATGAGATTC
Source organism: Vachellia pachyceras (assembly GCA_025593235.1). Lineage (NCBI taxonomy): Eukaryota > Viridiplantae > Streptophyta > Magnoliopsida > Fabales > Fabaceae > Vachellia > Vachellia pachyceras. The sequence goes on from JANTPZ010155117.1 coordinate 2,501, forward strand.
AATCCCCTTTCAATCTAACTTTTTCATTAGTAGGGATATGTATTCTTCTACTTGAACAATTTTATTCATAGTACTGTTGGATACTAAATGTGGACATATTTCTTAATAGGAATTCCAACTTTTGTTTATAACTAGATCCAACCCAGTTGATTAATCTAACATTTTATATTTGGGCATTTGCCCTCACATGTGACAAAAAAAAACACATGTTATAGACCAAAAAAGAAGATTAAGAGTGTGAGGAAATAACAAAGAAATTAAAGAGCCTCTCTCACTCTCAGTCCAAAATTAAAGAGATCCATCCATCTAACATTTATAAACATGGTCCAACCAATAACCACATTTGTGAGTTTTTAATTAACTTTGTCCTAAAAAAATCTGACTTCATCAGCATCTTCGTACTTGTCTATTCCTAAATAGGATACCACCAACCAAGGTTTGTAGCCATGTTGAAAGTTTTTCTGTAAGTAGAAGGTTACGTGTTTCATCCTGCTTATCGTCTCACACGGTTAGTGTTTGTTTCTATAAATGAAAAAAAATACTGCTATAGGGATTTTAAATTTTTAAATTAATTATTAATTTTTATAAATTAAATTTAAGCTGTTTCTATATTTTTGTGAATTATATGAATAGATCAGTCCCAAAACTTGAAAATATATATTTATTAATACAAAAATGAAAAATCAAACATAAACCTAAGTTTATTTAATTATTAGGGCTGCGTGGCATGATTAAAAATATGATAGAAATGAAATAGATGAAGAAAGATTTAATCATCTAAAAAAGATATACATGGATTGAAGTAGAATCACCCTTTGTGAATGAAGCAACTTTTCAATCACTTTTTTTTAAAAAAAATTATTTATTTAATCTCTATAATTTCAACTTAATTATAATACAATTCTTTAAATTTAACTCGTCTAGCTTAGTTTTTCAAATTTAACTATTTTATCGATTGGTTCCTAATTTTTTTTTAAAAAATTATTTAATCATTAACAGATTGAATTATAATTAAATCATAGTTACAAAGATTAGAGACAAAGTACAAAGACTATGCGATCAAATGGCTAAAATTTGAACGAATGAACTGCTATAAAATTAAATGTTAGGAAATAGATTTAAGACTATATGGTTAAATTTATTAATTTTCTTAATCTTAGATTTAATATTGATATTAAAAGGGAACTATATTTCCTTGACTATTCACAATATCCACATGTAAAACACTATGTGTAATATTTATCATGTTGAAATTTAGTTTAAGTGATGTCATTATCTTACATCCTCCCAACAACTTCATCTTAATTACAATAATATTTCCAAACCACAAAATATATTTGCATTTGTGGTTCTCATAAGTGACATATCATAAGCCATTTCACATCCTTATTCTTTCTTTTTCATATAATTAAAGTAAAACCTTTTTTTTTAATAACAAGGCAAGCAAAAGCTTGAGTTTTAACAATTACATAGAAGTAAAAGCATGAGTATTAGTTCCCAAACACATCCACATGTTGCAATTTAGAGAATTTAAATAATAGCTAGGTGGTTCAGGTAGATAAAGATATCTTGGACTTGATCGATATCCATTCTTTGCGAGCTTATCAGTACAAACCAGCGCTTCCCTATAGCAGTGTATGATCTCCACATCCCATCATCTCATAGTGAGATGCATATCTCAGTAATGACCTGATTAAGTGGTTGCAACGTGTCACATCTAGAAAATATGAGATGTATAGCTTCTAGAGAATTTGTATAAAGCTTAATCTTAGAAAAGCCTTTTTCTTGGTATAGTGACAGACCCTCCTTAATAGCGTGCAACTCTGCTTCGGTAGAAGATGCAAAGCCAATACTTACTTGAAAGCCTCCCTGCCAATTACCATGTTCATCACGCAGAAGACCCCCACAAGCTGCATGTTTTTGTTGGTTGGTAGAACCATCCACGTCGACTCGTATGTACCTTGCTGGGGGAAAACTCCACTTGCAGGACACTCTATCTGGTAACTGATGTAGTGTATGTTTGTATCGTCCACTTTCTACTCCTTCCATGAGCTGATGAATGCACTTCATTACAAGCTCCTCTGGTTGTATACTAGTCTCATCAAATGCTTTGCAACAACGATTTTTCCATATCATCCAGCAAGCTAGACCAAAAATCCTGCTCCAAGTCCACCTTGACACTCTCCTTGCTTGCGGTTCATTGGTCCATTTCCAGCTAATCCAATCCTGCAAATCACTAGCAAAGAAAATAGTAGCATATATAGGGTAAATTAAATGCATCCACACATTTCTGGCAACCTCACAGTCTCTTAGGGAATGAATAATGTTTTCCTCATACTCATATGGGCACTCACAAATATTTGTGACATTGCGTTTTGCTATGAGTGAGTTAGTTGGAAGTCTCTCATTGAAAACTTGCCACATGAAGTATTTTGCTCTCTCTGGGATCTCCCATTGCCAAATTTCCTTCCAGTTAGATCTATTAGAGTGGTTTTGCTGTATATCATCTTGTATATAGCTTTGATGTTAAATAACCCGTTAGTAGAATTTCGCCAATGGAAAGTATCGGGCTCAATACCCTGGGTGGTTGAACCATTTGGATATGGGATATTACCCAGTTTGGAAGAAATGTACTCCATTTATTAAGATCCCAGGTTCCTGCAGTTGTAACAAATTCATTTACCTGAGACTCCAAGTTAAGAAGATGAAAGTTTCTATCTACATAATCCTGTAGGGGTCTGTCTAACAGAGTCCACATTTATCCCACGCCTTGGTGCTATTACCACTGCGGAGTTTGCGTCCCACAGCTCTGTAGAAGCTTGCCTAGACCGACGTGATGGCTTGCCATACTGTCGATTGGTTTCTTTTCTTGCTCACATCGGGAATTCTCTTGTTGCCACATTTGTATTTGCACCACAAACATTGCACCCAAAGAGCTTGAGGTTTAGTGAGCAAACCCCAGCATAGCTTCCAAATAAAAGGCTTATTATGATATATAAGATTTTTTATATCCAATCCTCCCTCTTCCTTCCCCGCCTTCATGGTTTGCCATGATATAAGATGCATTTTCTTCATTTTAGGATTTTGATTCCAGAAAAAGGTTCTGCTAAATGTTGGAGTGACCGTACTTCATTGAACGGTTTCTTCATAAATGATAGTTTATAAATGTTGGATATGAGAACTCAAAAACAAAGTATTAATGATATTTTCTAAAGTTACAGGGTTAAAGGGTGAATTTGTCTCGAAAGTATTTGCGAAATTGTATTGAATATCCAAAGGGCCAACATCGTGAAGAAAATAGTACAATGTCACCTAATGCCTTATGGATGCAAATGGTCAACTAATGTTTTATTTTTAAATAAAATTATTTAACTGTTAAATTTAATCATTTTAACTGATATTACAACATTGCACCGTTTTCTACACTTTCAAGGTAACATTGTCCCTCAAAAAACTTCCCGCCACCTAGTGCAACATCATAGATACTTCCAGAGTAAATTTACCCCTTAACCCAAAGTTTATATTACGTATAGTTTTTAAAGTAATGATAAACAATCTTCTTGTGGTTTATAAATGTATTTTTCATTTAGGTGTGACAACAAATCTAAAATGTTTGTATGCCGTCATGGATTACTCAATGGGACTAACAATGTTAACGTTAAGTAGATAAAAATAGATCTTATGAACTTAAGGAATTAAATGGAAACTTAATATAAATTTACAAGACTAAACATATTTTTTGTTTGACTAAGGTAATGGATAGCAATCACCTTTGTCTCTCCAATCACTTATTAGTTTTATTTGTTACTCCCTCGCTCTTAAATATATAGCATTGTTTATAGGATCGGAGGAGTATTATTTTTTTGACACAAATATATTTATTTGATTTATGGAAACAACTTTGGATAGAAATCAGCTCCTAGGAATGAGAATCATAACTTTAAGAAATCTGAAAATGGTAAATTTTTGAAAGTGTTAGTGGTAATGGAGCTTCGTAATTTTTTTAAAAAAATAACAGTCAAATTCCTAATTTTCAAAAAGGAAAATAAATTTCAAACTTTTATTATTTTTACCTTGTTTTTTAAATTAAATTATAACCTGCAAATATAAGCATAAATTATTTTAAATAATTGTTTTTTTCAATTACTATTTCACATAAACATCATATTAATAGAAGATGATAAATCGTTAAAGAAAATGAGAAACCAAACATATAACCAAGTTACTACTATGAAAAAAAAAGGCTATAAATCTTGGAAGGTCAGTTCAGCGATGCCTCTAATGGGCGATTTGATTATATGCAAATTAGATTGTAAAATTAAAGATGTTTTGTATATTTTAGAACAGTCTCTGAAGTTGGGCTGAACAAATTGATTATTGGGGTGAAGGCCCAATTCATTATGATTAGCCCAATAGTATCATTTGCAACTTTAGTCCAGTTCCCAGCAATTAATTGAAAAATTATCAAATATAATATATATATATATATATATTAAAATATGCCCATGGGTACTTTTTGAAATTATGACCAATAAATTAAACGAAAAAAAAAATTATTTTTGATATAAATAATTCCTATATTTTTATTTTAAAAAAATTATTTTGGCTCAGTTGTATTTATTTTTGGGAAAATCTCCAAAAAAAAAAGGGTGCTTTTAAAATATGAAAAAGAACAAATCAGTTATTCAAATGTGCATAATCCCATATTAGACCACCAGCATCAATTAGGAATTTATATATATTAGGAAAAGACCCCACTACCCCTTATTATTTTCTTCCAAAAAGTGGGGTTCTCACGTATTTACTTGTTAAACATAACGAATTGCAACTTGAGTATAGGAAATACCTTGTAAAACACAGAAAATTCACACATATTCAAAATAAAGTAAATAAATAAATAAAATTTTAAAATCTAAAATTAATGCCTCGAGTCTAATTTAAATTTTGTATATTACTTTGTCCTTTATGTATTTTGAGGGTATTTATGAGGGATTTTCTCTGTATTCTTTTAAGTACTGAAATATTATTATTATTATTATTATTAAAACGTAATGCCACTAATACTCTTAGTTTCAAAAGATTAACCTACTTGTAAACATATTGATTATTAGAGGAATAACAAGGAAAAGAAAAAGAAGAGCAATTAACCATCCCTTGTAGAAGGCTTATGATTATTTACTTCACCCTACGCCTTCGGGATTCTTCTTGAGGGCTTTTTTGGCACGAGGAAAGAAGAGGAAAAGTGAAAGGAGGGAAATTTTTTTTTAGTTGTACTTAAAAAATACAAAGAAGTGAGTCAAAAGATCTTAATTCATTTTTTTTTTTACCTTTTTATTTTGCATTTTGTTAAAATTTTATAATCCGACTTGTTCAATTTTTTTTAAAGTTAGCTTACAAAAATTCTCCTCCCCTCCAAATCTCAAGTACCAATTAACCCATTGAAATAGGAGACCTAAGTTACAGATATTGTGGTGAGGATTTATATAATCCCACATAGAATACACTTTTGTAAATCAACTAACTAAGTAATCAATACTAACCACTTTAACTAACACATCCTTTTAACGTTACAATTCTGATACAAGAGTTATTTAACTTTTTTCGGAAGAAATTAAGAAAACTAATTACTTTATTTTACATCACTTATACGTACCATTTTCTTCAAACTAATTTGTCTAGATTATGAACTCATATATAATATAATGATAAACATAAAAACTACTTTAAAATATTGTATTTCACTTCCTTAACCCCCTAAAAGATGTCAACTAACTCTTATATTAGAGACCAAATGTAATGTATTACTAAATTTGACTAATTTGAGATCAGTTTCCTCATTATACATGTGACCATTTCTTGATTGAATCAGTTGGTTTAGTTTAGTTCATATGATCCTCATAATTATCTATGATCACTCATGATGTCAAACCCTCTTCAAGAAAATGGAGAAAAGAAAAACTTTACCCAATACCATACATACATGCATGCATGCATGCATCCATGCATGACCACATATACATACATGCATGGATGCATGGATGGCCACACAAGAGATTGTTTTCGTTGAGGATTAGGCAGATAGTGGAATCTGCATATACTTTCAACTAATATATGATCAATATGAAACAAAAGACAAAGGAAGAAATTTAAAAAAAAAAAGGAGAAAGAGGGAAGAAATGCACACAATTTGACTATTTGGAAATGCATTAGCCACATAGAAATGGCACTTCCATTACAATAATATAATATCTTCCTTTCTTCCACTTAAATTGCTATCTGTGCCGTGCTGCTTTTTCTAACTATATTCTTCAATTCCCAATTAATGCGCCTTTAATTCTTCTTTTTGTTTTTTGAAAAAAAAAAACCTTTTAGATGCATTCATTTAAAGTGAGAATAGTGGGTACATAAAATAATTAAAAAAATCTCAAACTTTCAAGAATTGGACTAGTCATTCACTACCAGAAAAATGTCATTTAACGACGGAAAAATCTATCGCTAAATAGTTATTTTCCATCAGAAAATTTCTAAATGGAAAATAACTATTTAGCGACAGAAAATATTAATGACATTCGTTTTAACGATGGAAAATAACCATTTAATGAAGGATTTTTCGCTGCTAAATGGCATTTTTAGTAGTGATTGAACTTGAACCGGGTGAAATAGACTAATTTAATAATCAATGATCAAACTATAATCGAATCATGATTCAACCGGCCATGATAAATTTAATATATTTTTAGTTTTATATATTAATATAACATGTGTCTGTGGTTCATTATTTAAACATTACAATATTACTGTGGCTCATTATTTTTTGCCAGAAAATATTAATGCTTGGTTTAAAGGTCTGTGTCTATCTATGAAGTTTTTTTCCTTTTCCTTTTCCTTTTCCTTTTTTGGATGGTGTGTGGTGATTAGTGTCTATAGTCTTTAACTAGCTTGGACGCATCCCAATTCAAAATGGCAGAAAGCCATCAACATTAAGAAAGTTCCTTTTTTTTTAAAAAAAAAACTAAACTATTGACATGTATTTAAAATAAATGAATATGTATTTTATGTATTTAATATTTTAAATGTCTTGAAAATGGTTCCTTCCAATAAACAAAGTAGAAAAATACATACGTTTGGCAAAAGAAAAATGTGAATTCGTTAAAATAAAAACGGTAATGATTAAATTAAATTCATATACAAACATCCAATGAAAATGATAAAAAAATAAAGAGAAAATACCACTCAAAGTCCCTATACTCTCAATCTTATATTGTTTTTAGTCTTTAAAAATTTATGTTTCTAATTCCTCATCCCTCCGTTTTACTCTTCTAAAATTTTAGTCTATTTAGTTTGAATTGTTTACTCAAAGTTTTATTGTATGGAAGAGCAAAATATGGAAAAGGAAAATTAAATGATCCAAATATTATCAAACGGAATCCATATTTTGGACCAAATCAAGTTGTTTGCTTTTTTTTTTTTTAAAAAAACTTGCATTTTAAATTGAACGAGTTTTTTAGGGTAAATGTCGGTGTGCACAACGTGTGGGACACAAGCCCGAATCTAATTATTTTACTCTTAATGTACCAATAAGGTTTAAATATCCGTCGAAAGAGGTATCTATATTTAGTTTTAATCCATCAAATTTAAAACAGGTAGTCTTAATCCTTTAAGGGGTAGAATGATATAAGTTTTTTATTAAATTATATAAATCAATGTTTTAAATAGAATTAATTTTCAAAAATCAAAACAACTTTTCTAAATTTGATAACCAAAACCAAAATTAAAAGCTTATAGATTGTATGAAATCATTTTACCTTTCATTTATTATTGTATTGTTTTTTCATGGTAAATAATGTATATTAAATATGAACAAAGTTGAAAAGTTATTAAATTTTACCACATAATTAATTAAATTTAAGGTTTTTCTTAACTTATGTAGACCATATTAAAAATTACTTATAAATAAGAGTGATGAGTGTGTGTGTGTATATAAATTGAATATTGATGATTTATCAGTTCATTCCATTACCGAGTCAAACATTTGAAGCAAAGGCCAGTGGGGACAAGCAAGTGACTATAATCAGAGAGAATCTTATATCAGAGTGAGAAAAGAGAAGAAAAGAAAAAAGGCTCAGGTCAAGCCCACAGGGCTAGAATTGACATGGCAGCGGAGCCAAGAGTTAAGGCAACAAAAGAAGCCTTCTTCAAAGTCCGATTGGAGCTCATGAGCTTGCTGTGAAAGAAATCTATTGCAATTAGATCAACCAGAGCCATGTAAATGAGAATCCCGGAAGATATTGAACCTAACAAGCCTTCCATGATCAAAGCTTTTGGGTTACTATCATCATAACCAGTCAAGTAAAATAACATCATTCCCAGTATGATCCCCATTGGGGTTGTCACTGAGAACATGAAGCACATATAAGCCATTGTACCAAGGCTAAAACCCGCCTGCATAATTTTTGTAAGTACGAACATAACGATCAGATTCTTCACCAGAAAAGGCAACAAATTTATGTGTATGCTTGTAGAAATACCATAACTACTCTCTCCAGCTTAGAATTTTAGAGCAAATCGTCATTTCAATAGAAAAGACAACCCATGACGGATGCTGAGTTGTTTCCTTTCACTTTCACTCTCTCATCACTTTTTTCTTCTCTCTTTTTCTTTGTTCAGGTGAAATAATCATATTTTATCAAGTGAATTTACAGCATTTTTGGGGATTTTAATGCTATTGTTTGCTTTTATTGAGCTTAATTGCATTAAATGTGAGTAATGATTATTATTTGAAAATTAAAGCAAATTAAGGGTATTCTTGGAAGAAATTTGGATTAAAAGATAAACTCAAATTAAATATATTTGAATTAGGAAATCTAAGATTCCGAGTTTAAAATTCAAATCAAGGACCACAACAAATCCATTTATTTT
>JANTPZ010155123.1:2663-29594 GCA_025593235.1 Vachellia pachyceras
ACTTTTCCTTTGTCAAATGACCAAAATGCCCTTCAACTTTCTCATAATTACCATTTTGCCCTTACTTTCTCTACTTTTTCCAAAATTATTATTTTGCCCTTACTTTTGATACTGAAAGACCTTTATGCCCTTGGTCTTTTATTAAACGATATATGGGTCCCTTCCTATAAAGTTTCCCATCCTCATTTTGCTTCTACGATAAATATACTTAATTTTGGAATTCACACGGAACTCCATGCCTGAACTTTCGGCCCTTAATCTTTCTTTCTGTGGGTTCTGACTTAACTTCTAATTACTGGTTTGGCCCTTTTTATCTAATGACCACATTGCCTTTGGTCTTTTTACTTAATGACGCTTATGTCCCTGGCTTACATTCTTAGTAATTTCAAAGCCTTGGAACTAAATTGACCAGGGTTTCTTTGGTCCATTGACATCTTCTCTTCCTGTACTTACATTTCTGGGCCTTGTCTTCTCTCATATCTATGAATTTGGCTTCTGTGCTTATTTACAGAAAATGGTGGATATTACAGCAATTATTTGCCATACCTTATTTATTACCCCTTTAGGCTCATTAGAGGCCAATTATGAATCACTTTAATATCTTTTATAACACAAAATTAGCCAACCAAGTGAAATTGAAAATTTTTACCCAAATACTGTTCATAGGTTAATATTCACTTGATAAATTCTGAAATTTTAACCAACTTTAAAATTCATAACTAATTCAAAAAAAATCAAGTGGTTCAAATCTCTAAATGAATCTTATTCAATTCTCTGCAAGGAAAAAATATTCATTTTTTCCAATTTCTTAACCAATTAATACAGAAAAAATTGTTAAAAATATGTTCATTTAGTCATTTTTCATAATTTTCTTTAATTTTGGAAGATTATAATTTTCTATATCCCTATCCAATTCCTGCAAACATGGACTCATTTCAAAGATTGTAATGAGAACTATGTTTCTGGAAAATCTCAGACTAATTGGATTCCTTTTGTCCAATTTTACTATTGATTCAACTTGGATGGTCGGTAAGGGTGTTGCTCCTTTTTACCATTTTTACCTTGCTTGGTCTTCAACTTCGCATACATGTTTCTACTTAACATAAATACCTGACATACTTACTAGCTACATGTCATTATCCACAGGTCTAGGGTTGAAGAGGTTTAACAAACAATTATCCCAAAATTCAACATATCATCACAAAACATAATATAAACAAGTTTCCCTTGCAACTTGAAACTATATAATCTCACTTATGCATCCACCATCTTGCCTTTATCTTTGTTGGAGCTTTGGCCTAGAGAATGTTATTATTGGAAGAATCAGATTTTATAAAAATTCTCATACCAAAATCACTAACACATACATTAATATGCATGATTATCATTTACTTACCAACTAGCCATGCATAACCATATTTTATCAGTCCAAAGTGACTATTTGGTCCCATATTTTTAAAATAACACTTTGGTCCCTATTTTTCATAATGACACTGTAGTCCCTACCTTTCTATCTTTTTCCAAATTAACACTTTTGCCCTTTATTTCATTTTCTTGTACTCTTTGGCCCTTATTTAATCTATAGCTACTTGTTCAGCCTTCATTTTTCAGTTATAGAAAACACATATATAACAATTTATGATATTCAAGGTTTAAAGTGAAATAAAGAAAATTTGGGGGATGAGGGGACAAACATATCATGATAACAAGTACTTATAACAATTGACACAAATTAATCACAATAAAATTAAAATTAAATATCATGCAACTTTACGGGTATATAACCATTCCTTTAGGCTTTGCAATAACAATAACATTGGGCATTTTTCTGTAAAGCTTTTGACATTTAATAACATTGCCTTGAGCATCATAATTACTTTTGATATTCTTTTCATAATATATCATTGTCCCTTATTATTCTTGTGTTGATTCTTGTGTGACTTAGACACGTGTTGGCCGGCTTTTCCTTAGAGGGAAGGCAAAAGATTTTGTCATTTTTGTCCATGGCTCCCATCTGAAAGTGGGAAAATGAACCTCTCATCTTCTCTTCCCATTTTCCCTATTTATAATCATTAGATTAGCATTAAATGGCTTAGACTTACTGTTTTATATATTTGTCATTAAAATTTTAAATTATTAAAAATAATTAATTAAATTTAAATTGCTAAATTTTACTATGAATAATTAAATAGAGTACCAAAACAGTGAAAATAATACACACACACACACACACACATAAATTATGTATAAAACCAGATATGAATTATTCAACGTTGATCGCATGTTTATAAATGTCCGACAAAAAAAATGATTATAAATGGGGGGAAGAGAATGAGGATGAAAAGGAGAGGATTGCCCATGACATTTTTCTAGTATTCCAAATATACCCATTGCAACTTCAGCCACTTCTTCACGCATTCGTTTGCATCTTTCCTCTCCTCAGTTGCTGCCATCGCCACTTGCTCCCCCAGCTGCCGTCGCTGCCGACTGCTCTTCCAACCGCCACTGCTTCCGTCATCCTCAGCCTATGAAGTAATAATCGGTCGTGTCATCAAATCTAAGGTGGCATGCTGCTTCCTCCACGTTTGAGAGGGAGAATATTTCTTGATTAGATGATGTTAAATTTAAAAGAATCGATAAAATCTACAAAAACAAAAAAAAATCCTCCCTACATAGTATGGGGGAATTATATAGGACTTTCAAGGAAGACAAATTATTAATATCTGGCCCAAAAGAATTATCAAATTGATATGAAGTCCAAGGTACTTGTAAGCAATTTATTGAAAATGTGAAAAGACAAGTTTACCCTCACTTATCAGTTGATAGGTCAATATGTCACTAATACTAAGTTAAAATACCACAAAAAAACAAGTCAATATGTCTTAATTAACAAAGGCAATGTGTGACCAATGATAGATTAAGGTAAAACAAATCATTGTACTGTATGTTTGGGAATCCGTTGGGAGAAAGGAGTTTACAAATTCCGAGAAGAATTTACATAATCCAAGAAGAATTTACGGATTTCGAAATGGTTTTTACAAATTTAAGATGGTTTTGTCTTGACTTGCGTACACTGTTGGGAATAAGGAATTCCCAAACAAGCACAATGTCATCAATGATCAGTTAAGTACCTCAATTGACAAGTAAATATACCATTAATAATAAGTTATAGCGTGACTAGTCATAGTGCCACCAATGAAAGTCAATATACCACGAATGATAAGTTAAACTTATCTTTTCACAATTTCAATGAATTTCTCACAGCTCTTTTGCGATTCCATATCAATTTAATATGATATAATGAAACCTTATACTAATAATTTGTTATCCTTGAGTCTGAGTGTAATTCTCCCCATATTAATAATTGGGTATAACTTCATGACATTTCAGTGTTTAAATTTAATCTTCTTGAAGTTTTATCTTTTGACATTAAACAGCATGCCATTAACTTTAAAATACTTTAGTATGTTTGCAGTCAAATAGATAGATAACATAAAGACGCTACAGCCTAAAACTAGTTAATAAAGTGGAATTTAGGTATTCATTAAATCAAATTCTCCAAGACCATGGATTTTATTTTTTTTCGTGTACATTTATAGTTAAATGATAATATTTTAAAAAATATTATACATGATTATATGTTATTGAAGAATTGGATGTAATGGTTATGAGAAATTTGACTTAAATAAATAAAATCTTATAAAAATATATTATATGAATCTAGACAATAAAATCATTTTTACTGTCAATATTTTCCTTAAATAAACCTCCTGTTCCTATATTTGTAAAACGTGTAAACAAAGCAACCAAATACACTATAACAAATTGACGCCGATAGTTTCCTATTTTATTTAGGATTCATATCAAAATTAAGAAACTTTTTTGGTTAAACGAAGTCTTCCAGTTTTCATTCCCATTTATTTTCTCACAAACTTTCCTAATTTCAGTTCCTTTTACCATTATAGCAATTGATTTCCTATTTTCGTTAGGCCTTATTTCACCATATATATACACACACAAACACAACTATTTTGATATACTCTCATATTATCCTGCAGAACAATATTTTCAAGTTGATGCATTAAAAAGGTATTGCTCATACTCCACAGTTCACACACATTGATAAGTTCTTCAATTTTGCATTATTTAGGTTGAAGAATTATCTCTATCTCTGTCCTTTATTTTCTTGATTCATGATTCTTCTTCTTGTACTTTCATTCTGCGCAGAAATATGGAATTTTGAAAAGGATCAGTCTTCTTATTTAGTATTATATTCTTAATTATCATATTTTAATGTTTAGTGTAATTGCATGGACAAACTCAAAAAGACAAATAAGGTTTAATTAATGTTTGGTTATTATATTTTATCCTCATTTTGGTTTTGCTATTTAAAACTTCAAACCACAGGTTTTAAACCCTTTAGAGTCAAAATGGTCTTAGTTTTTTTTAAAATATAAGGACTCATGATTAGATGAAACAAAACTTAAGGGATCAAAACATATACGGTTTGAAATTATATATAGGATCCAAAAATAAAATGAAGAAAAACTATAACAACCAAGCAATGTATTAACGGAAAAACAAAAGAAGATATTTGATATTATATAGCATATATGAGTCACATTTTATCAACTAGATTATTAATCCTGTTGTCTCAAGTAAACCAAAACGTTAATACTTCATCAATGATGTGATTGCAATTTTAATTATAGGGTTAAAAGGCATTTTCCCAGCAAGAATTTTTAGGGGAAAAAAAAGCATCCGAAAGGTTTTTTTTAAAAAAAATAGCTGATTTGTGTATAAGTTTTATATATAGGTATATAAAACCCTATAAAAACTTGTTTTCTGACCCTGATTATTTAAAACAGAAGAAGCTGATCGAGGAGTGGAAGAATAATTGGAAGTCACTGAAAATGCTGAAGATTTTTCCCTTCAAAAAGAGCAGATCAAAGGCATCAAAAGGAGATAAGAAGTCCAAGAAGAAAATCACAACCAAAGAATCCAATGTGGGAGAGAACCAAGGGCAAAAGGGTCCACACAATGAAGAAGGGTCAACAACAAAACCAGAAGAAATAGTGAGCTTCAACACTACTGCTAGCCTTGAAACGACACCGTTTTTATATGAAACTGCTCCAGGATTCGTTCGAGTGATGGATGACATTACAGATTATTTAAGTGAAGAAAACACCCAAGGTTGTCTCATAATGTGATAAAATGCCACAAATTGGGAGATTCCATTTTTTCTAACAATTTATGTGGCCAGTTCAATTTTCTGTTCCCCCCCCCCCCGGGGGGTTCATGTTGGGTTTTATATCAAGTCCATTTTTGGTAGATTAGGACCCAAGTCTGATTCTAAATTTCTTGTAAGAGGAGGATAATGAGTTGTTTCTATGGATTTTTAAAAATAAGTATGTGAGTGGAGATTAAGACTATATGATTTGATTTTAAATTATTTAAAGATGTTGATTTTGATATGATTTTTTCATTGTAATATTTAATTTGATTACAAACATGATATATTTTGAGAAAGGGGTAAGGATATTTTAGTCCTTCAAATGTTTGCTAATTTTCTTTTCCTTCGTATTTTCTTCCGCCCATCTAAATATAAAAGGTTGATAATGTTTACTTTCTGATTTTCTATCATTTCCATGATCTCTTCTTTCATTTTCTTTTCTTACAACTTTTTTCACCATCCAAATAGACGAAAGGGTTAATTTAAAGGGTTGTTTCCTATGAAAGATTAGGAATAGAAAGAAGGTGGCGAATTTGAGGTTGATATAAAATTTTTGGAAAAAGTGAAGTTATAAAATTTTAATAGATAAGATATAAGGTAAAGGGAAGAAATTAGTTAAAAAATTTAAACCCCACTTTTGTAATATAATTTTTTTAAATCCAATTCAAAAGAATTTCTCCCTCCCATTTCCATCCGCCTATACCAAACAGCCCCTAAGTGCACTCTAACCTACTTCAAGTAAAAGGAAGGTCGGAGTAAGACAAATATGATTATAGATTTCTAATTTTTTTTTCCAGCAATGATGATTTCTTTGGGAGAGACTATGCTTAGGATTACTATTAACCAAATTTGTCATATTGAAATAGTCATAAGTATACTTATGCTGAAATATATTTAAGAAAAAGGTTAACCCTGGAAATTTTATGGAACGACTGCATAAATTTGAAAGTATGACAAATGGGAATTCGTTATTCTCTTGAGCACAATGAAAATTGTTAATTTGCTAAGTTGTTAAAATCATGTCAGACGTGTAAATAAAAAAAATCGTGTTAGACATTTTCTTCGAATTGTAAGGGCTAAATGGTCTTTTTACTCCTCAACATTTTGGGCCAGGCCAGAGTCTAAATTGAATTTTCAGAATCCATTGGGCCTGAAAATAGAGCTAGTCCACATTACGAAACTTACATGCGATTTTGCCACTTTCGGATCTTAGAGGCGATTTGGTTTTTCATCATAATGAGCATTGTTTTGACGATGAAACTGCAACTACAACTAATGTTATACACAAAGATCAATTATTTGTATAAAGTCAATAACCATGTATAAACTACAGATGAAAAAATCATCACATTCGAACAATTTTTTTCAGTGAAAATGGAGATTTCTTTCCTTAAAAAAAACTGGTATATAGCATAAAATGAAGACACATCATGGAGGAAATAAGTAAAAAGACAACATTAGCAAAACAAACTCAGCCTAGGGGGTAGTCTTGTGGAATTTTCAAACAAATTTTAATGATTTAACTGCCATTATTTGGAAAGTAAAAATTGGCAGATGGTGCCTTGTATAATAAGGAAAAGTAGTAAATCATAACAGAATGATAAAAGGGGAGAATCAGAAATTATAATTTTAAAAGACAAATAATAATTTTAAGGAATACCAATAGTAACTAGTTCTATTTTGCTTTGATAGGCAACATAAGGGCCAAGTAACACCCTCATCACCATAGATAACACATAAGCCTCGAGCAAAATACTGAGAAACAACAGAAGAAAATAGCAGGACTTGTCTGAGATTTCCATATGACCATGGATGCGCTTGAACAAGAAAATGGCGTAACTAGACTTTTAAACTAAAACCAAACTCTAAAAAACGAGCCCGACAAAAAGGAATCATAACATTAGAACTACAGCAACAACTTCCATACAAGACTGAAGTATAGATTTACTCATAGATCCAGGAGTGGAGGCTGCTTTGCCAGGCTACAGGGCCCTCAGGGAACCATAGTGCAATTTCCTTCCTTGCACTTTCCACAGAATCGCTTCCATGGATGACATTCCTACATCAAAAGCATTTCATTTATAAATCAAATGCCCATCCATCCAGCTTCAAAACCAGCAGCAATTAAACCTTATACAACCTCTGATCCCATCCTTAATATAATAGATAGTTTATAGTGATATTAAAGGTAAGATTGTTTTATATGACTTACCATCAAGTTTTAAAAAGATATTACCATCAAGGTACTGAGAAAATTATAATTCTAAATGCTTTTCCGAAGACTTTGCTGAAGGTTGTTAGTGCTGAGTCCCTTAAGATTTGGTAATAACTTTGATCTTTCGTAATAATTACAATTAAGATTCTTCAACCTAACATTTTCGAGGGTAAGGTTTCTAGATGTAATTTTCTTCTTTAATGCAAGCATAAAACTTAAGGATATCTCAATTACATATTTTAAAAGATGGATTCAATTCATAGAAATATGGCAACATTTTTTCCTATACAAGAGCTTCAAGGAAAAAAATTACACATACTCCTCTCAATTTATTCTGAAAGCACATGATTTCTAGATTTTCCATGAATGAATGCAAACAATGTATATTCTCTACAAGCATAAAGAGCCATACAGTAAAATAATAATTAGATTGTGCAACAAAACTACAAAAATAATATTGCACTGGCAATGTATATTTAAATTACTCAAATGCAAAAGTCTAAAAAAAGGACAAGACCCATACCTCCCAATGTCAATAGCAAAGTCGCCTCGGATGGTCCCAGGCTCAGATTGAGCAGGATTTGTAGCTCCAATGATCTTACGGCCAGTAGTCACAACATTCTTACCCTCCCAAATCATGGCAACAACAGGACCAGAGATAATGTAGTCCACCAACCCACTGAAGAATGGCTTTGCAGACAAGTCAGCATAGTGCTTTTCAGCGAAAGGACGGTCTACGGTAATGAGCTTCAAGCCTGAAGGCAATCAATTCACAAAAAGGAAATACAAATTATTTGAAAATAGAACCTAACTGTAAGTTTAGCAGGGTCAGTATTTATATGACATAAATAAGAAAATACGCTAAGATTCTGTCATATCATCTTTAGCGAGTTAGTTGGGCAGCTAGCAAAGGGGTTGATGGGCAGTTAGAAATGTTAGCAAGCTACAATTGGATCCGTTTGGCAAAGCGGTGGAGAAGTGCTTAGGGGTACTTTCACACAAGCCGAGGCAAATATGTGGAGGAGATTGTCTCGTTTTGCGGAAAAACACTGTTGAACGTGATTATAAGTGTTTATGGCAATTTGCCAAACGGCAAAAGGAACAAGGGTCATTGTAATCAGAATATCTGGAATTATGGAATAAAAATTGAGTTTCGTTTCTGTCCTCTCTCTCTCTCTCTCTCTCTCTCTCTCTGCTCCCCTGTCTCTTATATCTCTCTATTCCATTCCCTCACTGATTCTCTCCCTTTCCCTCCCTCCACTTCTCTTCTACAACCAAATAGCATATTTTTACATGGACTGTCATATAATTTAATTTATTTGGAAAATTGAAAATGACCCCTTAACAGTGAAAGATGCAATGAACTACTATATTCAGCACAGTCATACGAATTTCCAGTATGAGGAAGAAAAAGTTATACCTTTCAGTGAAAAGCCCTTCTTCTCAAATCTGCTGATAATCTCACCAATCTGAAACAACGACAACCTTTAGAAATGCTGAGGAAATGATCGTTAAATACATTTCTTTTTTTTTTCCCATAAGCAGATTAAGAGCTATCTAATTTACAAATCTATCAACACCAAAACCACAAAAAAAAAAAAAAAAGTCCTGTCGTATCCCACTACGCATGAGAAAGAGAGACCATCACTCTCAAACGAAAAAGAAAAAACTTTTTCCTACAATTCGTAGGATGTAGCACCAGATTCTGAGAATCAACTTGGGACATAAGCATAAATCCTAATTCACGAAGCCAATTTTAAGAGTCGAGTCACACGAGGAAGGACCACAAATAAATGTAAACCGTATAAGCATAAAGCGATATAAAGGATGATGAGAGGAAGGAAGAGAATACCAGGCCTCTCTGAACACCATCAGGCTTGATCATGATGAAGGTTTGCTCCATGTTTGCTTTCCTGATGGCCGATACTTTGCCCCCTGTATCTGGTATCTCTACTAGATCGGAATTGAATAGCAGGATGAGTGAGGGTAAACCAGGGAATTTACAGTAGGCTGCCAAACAACATCTAACCCTAATTTGACCCGAGAATATTCGCTCAAAATTAAAATTAATTAAATTCTTTTTTCTGCTTTTTTATATTTTTCTTATCAACTTGTTAGTCCTTTGATCCGTTCGTTATAAACAGTACATCTTTGATTCTTTAATTTTAACACTATTGATTTTACTTAATTAAAAATGTTAATTAAATATTATGTTATAATTAAACGATGATAAAATATATTTATATTTATATTTTAAAATTTAACTATATTTTATCAATAGAATCGACATTTAAATTTTTTGAATCACAATTTTCTATTAAATAAAACTAACGGTTTTAAAAATAAAGGATTAAGAACATAATTTTTAAATTTAAAAGACTAAATTAAATATTAAATTTAAAAATCAAACTTATATTTTAGTTTTATAATTAAATACCGCACAATGTTAAAAATTTTAAAGAGAAAAATCATGTATAAACACCCTCATCGGCCAGGATTTATTATTGAATCAACCAAACTCATCAGCCAGGATTTATTATTGAATCAACTAAACTTATCGGCCTTTCTTAAGTAAAACAAGTTATAAAAATTCTAAAAGAAGATTAAGATGTATGATTGCAAGTAATTTTTCTAAAATAATTTCTTAATACTAACTTTTTATGTTGGCAAAAAAGACTAAAAAAAGTGCCCTTTTAACTTTCAAGAACTTAGCTTTAAATTTTTAATACTCATCATTCATATTTGGGAAAAAAATAAAATATAAGTGATGAGAACATTAAATATGAGCACTTACAACATCAATCTATAAAATGAAATAATTAATATTAAAAGTAACGAACATGAGTACTGCAAATATCGACATTAACATTTAGCACTAAAAACCTTAAAAATGAGGCCTAAAATAATTGAATAGTAAAAACACTAATATGGTTTATCTAAATTACATTGTACACAACTAAATTGTGGGTCTCAGAATATTATTACAAAGCTTCGTGAATCAATATTAAATATGTGTTTGGTGTGACACATTATGGCTTCTCCTACTTGGCACATTCTTTTTTTTTTTTGAGAAAAAAGACAAAAAATATTATATATGAATAAATTATTACGTATTATAAAGGGTGAAAGGGGACGTAGAAGATTAAAAAAGTTTGCTGGAGCAACAACTGCTAATAGAGGAAGTAAAAATGAATGCAAAAAAAACCAACACGGGTTTGATTAGATCGGTAAGGATGTTCAGCCAGCATATACGAGATCTTGAATTTGAGCTTTAAATAAAGCAGCATTAAATTTATTGGGAGATAAAAAAAAAAATACCAGATACCACATGGTCAAAAGTAAAAGAAAAATAATAATGCAACGGAGGATAGAAGGGTAGCAATGTCTTCAGGTATGATCATAGCTGTGGCCGAAATGATATTGGAAATATTCAGTGGCTTCCTTTTAACCGTTGAGGTTGTCAAGAATCTTTGGTCACCATCGATGACATCCACCGATGTGATATGAAACAATGATTAATTAAAATTTTTCAATAATTATCATTATTAAAAAATATTGATTGCTTACCATCTTTATTATTACGTAATTTACATTTAATTTTATGTTTTTAGAATTTTCTGTTATTAATTTTTAAGGTTAGATTGAGGTTTATAAGTGCCACTCAACTCTTTTTTATACCCATGATGATTTGATTAATATTGTATTTCCTTTCCATTTCTTCCTCACGTCACTTGTTGTCTTCCCTCCTCTCTCTTCTCTCTACCTCTCCCTTCCTCTCTTTCCCGTCCTGCTACTTTATTTAGCCCACAGAGCAAGGCACGAAGACAGCTCAATAGGAAGAGTGTTTGGTGCATGCATTTTCTTCCACTACTAAGGGAGATCATACAAGCTTAAACCCATCACAAAAAGTGGTAAAGTTAGACTTTCTTATTATTCTTAGAATTATTGCCCATTGAGAAGAAGTTGGAGATTTCATTGATTCTAGTGAAGGATATATACTTCAGTGAATGAAAGATATCCTAAAAATGAAGAGCAAGATTGGCCAGTTGAGCCAGATCACGTTTAGCAGGGCAATGATTCCTTCCATGAGCTCTGAGATACCATCAGAGAGTAGTTGCAGGAGAGTTCTTTTTAGCCAAGAAAAACAAACCATCATGGTCAGATGGTCGAATGGAGAAGCATCCATACCACAAGAGTGTTTATACTGATTTATTTAAGTGATTTTACAGAATTTCATATTGAGATGAGTTTTGCATCGACTTTCTTAAAAATATCTTTTTAAGTGATTTTGGGGTTTCTCCAACAAACATAAATATAACGACACATGAATGTGAGATGCTCCAGTGTTTCCTCAATTTGGGCAGCCAAATAGACTGTCTATTTACACTAACATGATTATCCCTTAGATCTCTGAGGCTGGGAGGGCTTTGTGTAAAATTTCCAGAATAGCAGCAAGCAATTGGAAGGTAATTCAAGAGATCCCATGAAATTTCCCAAGGTTGAAGGAGAAAGGTGTATTCTTCATTGAAGAAATACTTGAAACCTTCCTTTGTCCATTGTCCGACATAGAAGCTAGTTAGTGTTTCAATGATGTGGTTGACTATTTGGCGTGGACCAGGAAAGATCTCAAAAACCCACAATCAATCTAAAATATACGCACCCCAAAAAAGCTAAACAAAGGTTAACATTCACTTAAACTCTTGAACACGGAAGAACAAGGACCCTAAGTGTTTAAAGACGCCATAAGGTTGATCAGGCCTTAATAAGTCGTTAATTCAATAAAGAACCATAGAAAGAATTCTCTCTCAAGAAACTTGCACAATGCAAAGCTCAAATTTCATAATCTAATCTCCCATCTTATTCATCTCAAGAATGAGGAGTACAATATATTTATAAAGATTACATTATGAAATTTTGTCCTAAAAAGATAAAATTCAATCTAGAATTTAAAAAGATAAAATTCAAATCTAAAACTGATATCTATCCCAAAATCAAGAAATAATGATATTCAAAAGAATATCTTCTATTTGATTCTATCTAATTTAAATTACAAATTTTCCCATAAATAAAATAAATGATAATAAGTATTTTAGGCCCAAAATGTGATTATTTAGGTCCAAATGAGTTTCCTATGTATAGCCCATGATCCAAGCCTTGTAATATGAAGCCTCCAAACCCAAAACATGATATGCGATTCCACTTTTAGCCCAAATCAAATTAGTGACGTCCTTGAAGTCTTTCCAAATGCTATTTGCTTTGTTAGAACCTCTTGCACAATCTCATTTAATGCTTCCCTAACTCTTTTGGCTCTTGCTCTTGTGATTTATCCACTTGGGATTTGCAAAGGCTCATTTAAATTTGATGCGTCAAACTGGATCGCATCATTCCCTCTCCTCAAAGATATTTGTCCTTGAATCTTCACTTGGAATTTTTAACAACTCTTTGGAATCTGATGCATCTTGTTGGATCGCATTATTCCCTCTCTCCTCAAAGAGATTCGTTCTCGAATTTTCGACTTGTGAAGAAAATAAGGGCACAATACTTCTTGTGGATAAAAATCCATTAGGTGGTTTTTTAGAAAAGAAATCTAAGAATACATGTAACACACTAGAATCACAATGAAAAGAATGATTATCATCGTTAGTTACAAAGGAATTATCCTTGTAATAATTATGAATCTCACTTTCCTCAAAAAAAAAATTTCATATTTTTTTTCGCTCAACTCGAAGCTCTCTTTTTTACTCTCTTTATTTTGAAAACACTTTGTACACTCAATCTCTTTTTGTCACTCAAACACAAAATTTCTCTCTATAACAGACTTACAAAACTCATTCCCACTCATATTTTCTCTTAATTTATTATTTTCATGATTTATGATATCTTCTTCAACTTCAATATTGGTACTTGGAATAATGATTTCTTCTTCTATACATTTTTCTGCATGATCTTCAGCATTCAACTCTTCTTCAACTGCAAGATTGATGCTTGGAATAGAAAGGTCTTCTTCTATATGTTTTTCCTCATGATTTTCATTATTCAATTCTTCCTCCTCCTTGGTTTTCTCTGTGATAGGGGCAACAACAATTTCTATTTTAATCTCCTTTGAATTTGATCTTTCTTTCAAAACTCTCTCTTGCTTGATCTTCGGCTCATACTTAGCAACTAGAGGAACCAAATCTTCGATATCTATGAAGATCCACATCCTTGCAAAATTAGCTAATTCAAGATTAAGCCCACGTATAAAATGATACCTCCTGACCTTTGGAGTTTCCTCCATGCAAGCTTTTATTATAGCTAACTCTAGCTCTTAAAAATAAACATCAACATTCATGGAGCCTTGTTTCAATTCTTTCAACTTTCGATAAAAGTCTCTTTTTAACTTGGGGTTATGACTAGACATCCATTGATAAGCTTTGACAGTCATCCTTTGGAGTCCTTTTAGCAATATATGGGAATCCTTCAAAAGTTCTTTTTCACCATATGTATTGTACTTTTTGTAAGAAAATCCAGAATGCATGACATCCATATTGTTCAAGAAAATCAGGATTAACACCAAGATTGTTCAAGAATGACATAAAGAATGTTTCAAGAATTACAAGATTACTCAAGAATTTCAAGAATAACACAAAGGTTATTCAAGAAATCAAGAATGACCCAAAGATTATTTAAGATAATCAAGAATATCAAAAAGATTGTTCAAAAAAGTAAAGAATGACACCAAGATTGTTTAAGAATGACACAAAAAGACTGAAAACAAGTAAACTGAATCCAAAATTTCCAGAAAAAAGGTTGAATTTGAGACTAATGAAACTCGACGTAGAAATCTCTTATTGAAATGATTCTAAAACGAGTTGAAAGATGAGACTCTAAATTATGAAATTGACCTATATATTGAACGTTAAAAAATACAAAAGAAATTTGGATGAATAGATGGAAACAAATTTGAAGACAACTGGAAAGAACAGATGCAAGAAACGATTAAACAATGAATGGAATTCAAACAGAAAGAATATGAAGATAAAACCTGAGTTTAAAACTGAAGCTCTGATACCAAGATAGCGTGAACCCAATATAGAAAGATCCCAAGAACCCACAGTCAATCTAAAATATACGCACCCCAAGAAAGCTAAACAAATGTTAACGATCCACTTGATCTCTTGAACATAAAAGAACAAAGACCCTAGGTGTTTGAAAACACCACAAAGTTGATTAAGCTTTGATAAGTCGTTAGTTCAATAAAGAACCCTAGAGAGAATCTCTCAAGAAATCCAATAGGACGCATAAATATTTGAGGCAAGTATGTGTATAACTTAATTTTCTTAAAAAAGTATATGAATGTCTATAACTTAATTTGGATAATTTTATTAGATAAAATTATAATTTACCTTTTCAAAATATATGTGGGATCACATGCTGGCCCTTGACCCCACTTTTTTGAGACCTTATGGTTAATGAATCAAAATGTATAATTAGAAACTAACATGTTTTTTTTTTGGGTTTTTTAAATGTGCGTATCCTTTTACCAGAGGCAATTTATATTTAAAGCATTGCCTCAAATTTTTGTCAAAAAGTTTTAAGGAACTTGTCGGTCGGAATTTTTATAAATTTTTGAGACAAAATTGTTTCAATTCCATTGGAGATTGAGAAAAAGAAGTCTCAATCAGAACATTTTCATGGGTAATCTGCAAGTAATATTGAAAAGTTATGAACTTTATTTTTATATGGAAAAGAAAAAATTGTTAGGCACTTTATTTAAAAAGTTGTGAACTAATATTAAAAAGTATAAATATATTTAGTTCATAAAAAATTGATTTAGTTATATATATACACACTCTAAACGTGTACATGGAAACCAAATCGTTTTTCCATCGGGACTTCCCTATTTTTGTAATGCTAATTATGAGTAATATTCATGTACTAAATTAATGTTCCACCAAAAGATGAAATCACTATATATTCATATTTTTCTCATTTTCTAGTGTATAGATCTATATTATCCAAAAAATAATTACAAGAAATTCTCCATCTAAAATTTGATTATAAGGTATTGTATATTGCACAAAATTTCGGTAATCGTCAATCATCATATGATTTTTGTGGGAAGTTAATGGCTTATGAATAATTATAGATTTGATGACTACATAACTTATTTTTGGGTTGTCTATATTTTATTTTGCTTGTATTAGGATTTTTAAAAATATTTTTATTGGTTAATAGGTTGTATATTTGTAGAATTTGTGTGGTTGATTTTTTTTTTAGTGTGAGCAGGTCTTCTCAATTTCATTTCCAAATTTATTGTGCCAATTTTATTGTTTATGTATGGCCTGTACATTGCAAGTGGGACTCATGGTGTGTGTGTGTCTTTTTCTTTTTTGCTTCCTTTTTTTCTTTTAAATGAAATTAACATTATTATTTTAAATTAACAGAAACTAAATTAGCAAGCTTGTATTCAGAATTTTCCTAAGGAAACAGAGATCTTGAAGGTCATACAATTGGCATCATCTCTCCATTTCTCCCTCTTCGCTGTTTAATTAACCAGAATTATGCAAATGAATTTTGAATGATTTCATTATAATATTATTTTACAGAACAATTACTATAATACTAAAATTTTCCATATAAAAAGAAATTAGTCGATTAATTAAAATATGCCATAAAGCAAATAGAAAACACATGCATATAACAACCAAATTAAATTAGTGTGGATAAGATTGTGTGTTATTATTATAAGTTGCTAATAGAATATAAAAAAATGACGTGCAATTTATGTGGAATATTACTTGTATTTAGTGATAAATTAGTGACGATAACAAAAATCTAGAGTGAGGATTCCTTCGTGCATTTTGTTAAATTGATTTTTAATTTATTTATTCATTCATACACACACACTTTTTTCATTTTATAGTGAGGATACTGCACTTCACTCCTGATTAGGTTGGAGGATTTACTTTATTTAGATTTTTTTCAGGTTAAGATGCACTTTTAGCAATGAATTTTTTTTATTATAAACATCTAACACAATTAACTTGTAAATCTTTAAAATGATATGATTTTAACAATTCCATTAAATTAAATAGAACCAAATGTTCATTATAAAGTTAGAGGGATAACAAGTAGGTCCTACCTCAAAAAAGAGAAGGATATTATGGTCCAATTCATCAAATTTATAAAAATTGCACCGTTTTATAAAATATTGTATCTATTTTTGCACAATTCAAAATTAAATTGTGCTAAATACTACTGATAAAAAGCTTCATTGCTAAAATTATACATTTACCCGTATTTTTATAACTCCTTTTATTATTGTGGTAATACAATTTTCAATCTCTCAAATTTGTTTTCATTTTAACTTTGATTCCTCAAATTTCAAATTATGGGTTTTGATTTCTCAAAAGAGTAATTAACGATATAAACTTTTATTAAATTATAGTGATTAATATTTTAAATTAAATGGCACTTGATGATCAAAACCAAAATAAAATCAAATTCAACAGACAAAGACTGTATTATAGGATATGGACATATATTGGATTCGTTTGAAAACGTATTAGAGAAGTACTTTTACGTAAGTCAAGGTAAATATGCGGAGAGAATTATCTCATTTTATAAAAAAAATACTGTTGAACGTACTTTTAACCTTACTTAACTTTTTACCAAACAAGTCCATTTTTTAAAGCCTAAGCCTCGTAGCCTAGTTGCATTGGTATTACCAAGTTTGTTCTTTGTTTTTGATATAATTATGACCAAGGTTTTTTTTTTGGGTACAAAAACAATGGTATGAACAAGTTGCAGCGAAGTCGATTGGGCAATTGTATTTTTGGGTCAACGATTGGGTCATTGGATTTTTTTTTGACCAGTGGGTCATTGGATTGAGAGTGTTTTAAACAATCCAATTGGGTCAAGTTCTGTGAGATGCTGTCCAAATAAAAGAGAGTTATGAGCTCTGAACCAAGCAACAGTTGAGACACACACCCCCATTTAGTATCTTATAATATTTTAAATAAAATTATCTATAATAGAAGAATACATGTACTTTAACAAAAAAATAAGGTTTCTTAACGGAGAAAATTGGGTCGTTATGGGTTTTTATGATTATTAAATTGAATTATGACCACATTGTCCCTTTTCCAATGGGAAAATCCCTAAAAAAAAATACCTTTTGAGTTACAAAATCCCAAATAAACCTCTTGAATTTGCAAAAGGACAAATCAGGGAGAGGGTAGATTTTGTCCTCTTGAATATTGGTACTTATACAAAAATACCTCTCATTATTTACCATTTTAATAACAATATTTAGTACTACAATTTAAATCACAACACCGTTCAATTCAATTGGAGTTAGACATCCGTCGCTCCCTCCAATTCAATTTGTTTTTTAAAGAATTACGACATTTTCTTAAAAAAATATAGCATCATAACACAACACAAAAGTCTAATATACTAGCCAGGTACGGCCCCATTTGGCTTTATCTGCATTCTGCAGTGGTCCAATTTCTTTTCCAAATTTAGAAATGAATCAGTTTATTTGAAATTTATTATTCTAGTAGGCGTTAGACTATTATTTCCATATTGACTCCACATACTATAAATTTAATTGATTAGTATTAAAAAAACAAGAAAATAATAGGTAACTATACATGAACTTTCAAAACAAAATATGAATTGTGGCATACCAACAGGGTTCACCAAAACGCAAAACATGGGTAACTAAAGTTTGTATTCTAACTTGGAGTGGTGTTCAATTTAGCATCTGAAATGTCCCAAATAGGATTTGAAATAAACCTTGTTATCTATTAGAATTTTTATATCATATATAGATTATGAGGACTAAATTTTTTCATATTGAGAAAAAACACTCACTATTGGAACGGGTAAAACGGGCTTAACCCATAGGTTAAAACGGATACAGGCTATGAAAATTGCAACCCACCAGCCCACCTTATATTTATTTTTAAAAAATATATTTTCTAAAATGTTAGATTTTCATAAGTCATACAACATATAATTAATTGTATATATTTGTTTCAATCTTTCAATATTATTGCTATTTATGTATCAAAAATACTTTTTTAAAAAATGTTTAAGATTAAAATACATAAAATTTGTTGAAGATATTACAATTGCTCAATAACATATGAAAGTTTATTACAAAAATGTTTTCAAGAAGTCAATTAATTTCATGTTAATGATTTTTTAAATATTTATCTTGTTTGCTAATTTTTTTACAACTATATATTACAAATTAAAGAAATGAAATGACAGGTTGGCGGGTGTGGGCTCGAGGTTGCATAATTCTAGCCTGTCCAACCCGTAAGTTGAGATGGGCTGAAATTAACCCATGGATTAGCCCGCTTTACCACCTCTACCCACCACCATCAGTGCCTCAACGAAGAAATAGATGCTCCAAGATGATAAAGGGGCTTTAAACCTATAACCCCTCAATTCACTATTGCTATGTTTGGTATCATAGAAGTACCATGAAATTGGAATTATGGTGGGAAGTGAAAATTTTATTAGTTTGGCAGGAGGGAAGACATTTCTATCAAAGTGGAAAGTTGCAATTCTCAAATCTCTTATGAGAATTGAGATCAGTTTCATGAAACCAAACATATGGACCATTTATGCCGAGGAGGAAGGTGCAAAGATAACGGTAGCGAAAGGCGATAGAGGATGACTCATGGCGGAAGGCGTAGGCCGACTGTGAACTCAAACTAACGATGAACATGGAAGGTGTAAGGACAACGACAACGACCTCCCCCACCCCCAATATCTGGACCTAGAGACAAACGCAACTCAAAACGATAGAGGTGATCTCCTTACTATTTACCATTTCCCCTATATCTGCCTACCCATCACGTTGATCTCCTCATATTTGTTTTCGCTAGATGAACAGAAGGAGCTGCCCACCCACGAGTTGCTGGTCATGGATGCCATTTGTGTTTTCAAGAAAGCAAATCGATTTGTGTATTCAAGAAAGAATTGGTGATGACCTCTACCGATCAACGTGACTCCTCAAATTTGTTGGGGAAGAAGGCGACCTGGGGAAGATTGTTTTTTGGAGGAAGAGATTTGTTTTTTTGTGGTGGAGGAGTATTATAATATTTTCCTATTGCTGATATATATTTTGATTAAAAATTATATATCATTTCTTCCAGCTTCCTAAACATGATTTAAAACTTAGTTCCAATTTTAGTTTCCTTTCCATTAAAATCATTTCCACCTACCAAACGGGCATATATATTACCATTTTTTGCCAACATGTATGTACATGTGTTTGTATATATCAACGTTTTAAACCATTCCTTTTTAACTATACAATGTAAAATGTTATATTTAAAATAAACTAAGTTTCCAAACCAAGTGAAGTAGCCATTTAAATTAAAGGTAAAAATGTAAATTTAGTAATAAAATTATTAATCAGGAGCGCTCAACATAATTAACTTTTTAAAGGTGTAAATTTAGCCATACTTTTGACCCTCCCTGATAATGAGTAGTTTTGATCATCTAAATGATTTCAAAACGAAACATTAGACCATAAAATACGTCAATTGGTTAATTAAGTTAAGGAAGAATTAGCAGCATTCCTGAATTTGCACCTTTATTAATAGATTATCACTAAATTTACACCCTAAAAAAGGTTAATTGTTTTGGGCATTCTTGACAAGTAACTTTATTGTTAAATTTGCACATTTATGGTTTAATAGATGCTTGGTAAGGAAAAACTTATTAACAATACCTTTCCTAAATGTCACCCAACAGGCCACCACCACTAGTGGTGGAGCTCCGACGAAAAAATCAATGCTCCAAGGTGATAAAATGGGGCTTTTGAATACTATAAGCCATTAATTCGCCAAACACACTCAACCACTAAAAGTGATTAATATAATGCTTCTTAACAATATAACAGAAAATGTCATACAGAAGATAGACTAGGTTTTCAAACCAATTAGTTTGTTTGTTTGAACTCAAGTCGGTCGTCTCGGAGCATTTATTTCTTTGCCAGCAGCAGTTTGACGTTGGCCGTTGATTTTTTTTAGTATCAAATAAAGATATTTTTGCATATTTACCAAGAGTTAATTTTCTGAATCAAGGTAAATTAGTAAAACTTGAGATGTCATTCACTAGTGGTAACTAAAACTAGAGTTATCTTGTTCTATACTGCATTAAATATGTGATGAATTGTCCATGAATTATAATATTCTCTATATTTTTTAAACAGCTAAAGTATTATTTTGTGACTAAAGTACTTTTTTATAACATATGGTCATCTTTAAATATATATTAGAGGAATTTCTTCTCTCATACATTAAATAGAAGCCTAAGGCCTGGTCTAGTCAAGCCTGGTTAGGCCTAGCCTATTTAACAAAAAAAAGAATGTCAAGCTTATTTAAAGTTTTATTTGTTTAAATAAGTTAACCATTTTTAACGGTCTAGCCTACACGCATGTATAACTGATATATTTACTTTCATAAAGTCTTTAAATGGGTTTAAAGAATTTAAAACCTTCCATTGATAAAAATGTAGGCTTTGGTATGATTAAAGCCTATTTGTAGCCTTTTGAGTATGAAATATGAGGCTTTTTTAAAGGTTTACAAAACTTCTAAACGCGTAGATTTGAATATAAGAAAAACCCTGCATACAAAATCATGCTTAGGCCCAAATTTAGGCCCTCGTTACAAGCTAGAGCCTATTTAGCAAGAGTTTGGCCTGGTCTATTTCTATCTTTATCCACATTAGCCAAAAGAATTATGGAAAGTACAATATTTAGTGCTTTGATTATCCGTAAATTAACAAAACTGAAAGATTTAGTGCCTTCATGAACATATCCACAGAATTATTGCGTGAATGGAGGGCCAGGCAATAATAGCCATTGAAAGTTGGTCAAGATTGCAAAGTCTTACCTTGCACAGAACATCCTCTCTTTCTTTCTTTTTAAAAGCTTTTCTTTTGGTATTTCTTTTTCTTTTCCTTTATCTAAAGAGAAAATGACAGAAAATGTGTTTTGAATTCCCTAAACCCCAAATCGTGCAATGAATAAGGTAAATGATGAATTGGTATCTATCAACTTTTTGGGTTTTGCATATTTGTGGGAAAAGGCAGAAATGCCATTAAGCATTTGAAAAGGAAAAACCTTCTCACTTATCTCCCACTCTGACACAATTGCGACAGCTTTCTCTCTCTCCTCTGACAAAAATGATAACATGTACTTCACCATGCTCATGTTCTTCAACTGAATAACGTATTGACAACTGTTCCTGGTCCATTGACAACTTTATACATGGTATTGACAAGTTCAGTCGAGCTATTGACAACACTTGAATTGATAAGGCCATGATGTTGTTGATTCATTCGTTTGACAACTATGAATAGCATATTGATAATTCTAACATAATTAATGACAACTTCTTTTATCATTCTCAAAACATGTACTTCACCTTACCCATGTCCTTCCACAGAGTAACGTATTGACCAATGTTCTTGGTCCATTAATAACTTTATATATTGTATTGATAAATTCACTTAAACTATTGATAATACCTGAACTTATCGTACCCCAATGTTGTTGTTTCATTTGTTCATAACTACGAATAGTTGACAACTCTAGTATAAGTAATGACAACTAGTGTTATCTTTTTGAATTCATGATCCATATGACACCAACAAGTTATAAATTTACAAATGACAAATCAAAATTAATATTTTATCTTCAAGTATTTTTGTCTTGTCATTTCCAACAAAAAGTCCGTATTACTTACATATGTATAACCTATATGCCACAAACATTTTACCCTCACACTCCCACCATTATATTTACATTTACCATCAACATTATCTACAAATTTTCCATCTACATGAAAAAATATTCAAGTACCTTCGAAGGAGTTGGACCCATATTAGATGTTATCTTGCATGTTAACCTGCAGAAAATTCATCAACAAGTTAGTTACCACCAATAATTTTTCCCCGCTTTATAGAATGAGTATAACATACATACTTTCTTTATTGACAACTTCAGTTTATGTTATGACAACTACAGTTATGCTATTGACTACACATATCATACATCCTTCTTGTTCCACCTCACACATGCACCAATGTATGTCATCACCCCAACCTTCTTCTTCCCATTTTCCTTCAACCTGATCTATCATACCCATATCATCCTTAATCACCAATATTTAATTGAAAGAGGCTTTATCAATAGTAACATGCATTAGGCTTTCGTTCTAAAGAATGTACCTATCTTTTGGACAAATAGTCATAAAAGATTAAATGTCCATCAAATGCAGTAGGAAATTTTGCATTAAACAAGTTTGAGTGCTTTAATCCCTATCATCAATCACCTACCATTCAATCTAAACCTTATTAGACACCATCCAATCCATATGTATCTCATGCCTCACAATGCACACATAAAAAAGTCAACACACTAATTTCATTAGGGTCTGATCAGTTCAAATATTGTTAATAGCTAAAGTGAACTTGCCAATACCATATAAAGTTGTCAATAGACCAGGAACAATTGTCAATAACTTACTCAGTGGAAGAACATGACATGAGAGAAAAGGCTGTCGTGTTTTTGTTCGAGTGGGAGAGTGTGAGGAAGTGAGAATGCTTTTTTTTTTTCAAATGCTTAAGGGCATTTCCGTCTTTTCCCACAATATGCAAAACCCAAAATGTTGACAGATACCAATTCGTCTTTTACTTTATTCATGACACCATTTGGGGTTTAGAGAATTCATGAGGCATTTTCCCATCATTTTCTCTTATTTAAATATAATTAAACCACCATTTAAGATGTACCCCCTTCTTTCCTTACTATAAGAACATTCTAAATTAATTCACATATACCAACAAAAATATTTAAAAATATTAAATTTGTCATAAAATTTAAGCGATTTTTTAATATTATTTTTGTTAGCTACACTATATCATACTTCTCTAATTTTATTTACTAGTTACTTCCATTATGTTTCATACGAATAAAAAAAATTTAAACTTCATTAAATATGTCTTAAATTTAATTAATTTTTCAACTTTGTCCCCATTTAACTTCAACTATAACAGTAAATGCAAAATAAAATTAGGGTAAAATTTTACATTCACATAAAAAAATTTAATAAGGTAACAAATATATAGAATCAATTAAAATATTATCTTTTTTCTATAATATAGCCAGAGGAGTATTAATTAATGTTCTCTTATGGCACATATTAAATATAAATATATAAAAATAGTTAATACTCTTTAAAATTATAATACTTCTTATAAAAAGTTCAAACGTGCGAAAAGGATGGGAGTGAGTATGTAAGATAGAGAGAGATGAGAGATGGGTTGAGACTTGAGACAAAGTAGGGTCCATCAAATATCATGATGAGATTTTAGAGGAACTTTGTCCGTTTGTCGATTGATTAGGAAAGCTATTATTGCTGCATGGAATTCAGCATTCTTTTATGCAGTCTCCCTAGCTTTCCCTTGCTAATTGCCGTCCCTGTGGCTTTCCTCTTTCTCCAACTTTTTTTTTGAAATTTAAAAAAAATTTAGACAAGATTTCACTTTAATCTCTTATTATTATTATAAAATATATCTAAACAACACCCTTAGTTTTTTACAAGGGTTATTATGTGCCACTTAATTAATTCTAATGCTTGAGAAAGTTTTCATCTTGAATTTATGCTATGTTTATTACTGTGAAACCAGCTTCTGAAAAATGGAAATGAGGAGCGAACCCACTTTTTTGCCATATTTGATATGCAAGAACTGGATTATAAGGAAGTGCAAATTTCATCAAATATGATAACGGACACATCCTACCTTCCATTATAAGAATTGGATTTCAATTCCATGGAAACCAAAATTAGATTATTTTACCCTTGATAAATTAGGGCAACCAAGAGGATGATGGTGGACGGTGCGATGTTGAGAACACAAACTTCTTCAACCTCCATTACCCCCTCATCCCCAACTTCATCTCTCTTCACACTCGACAGCCTATTTCTCCCTTTCTTATGGTGATGAGTTAGGTGTAGTGATGGTAAGGATGATAACAATGGGTGATGGTGAGGTACAACGAGGCGATCTGCTTGCTTCTTTGATCTCCATCTTCACCCAGTTCAAGCTTTTGTTTAGCAATTTTGTTCACTGTTAAAGCAATTTTGCACAATGATTTAATTCCATCTTTTGTGATCTCTATCTTGACTACAATGGGTGATCTTAGATGTGACTCAGGTTGATTTTTATTTTGCAGGTGTTACCAACCACAATGGTGAGGTACAACAGTTTTTTTCATTGTTCAAGCTTCTTGTTGGGAGACAAGTGAGAAGTGAGAAGTCTCAGTGAATGGGAGGGACAGGGTCTAGGAGCATGATTTGTGACTTAACAGTGGACAAACGGTCATTAAGACATTTCAAGAATCGAATCACATAATCCTGTTGCTGGTACTTGTGTAGTTTGGTAAAAGCACCACAGGCACATCGAGGTTTGCAGTTACATACAGGGGAAGGACGAAGATTAAGAAGTTCATCCCAAACAATCTTAAGCTTTTATGTACCAATCACTTACAGTCATATCACCTTGTCGGAGAGAGTGCATCTCATCTTGTAAGTCAACAATTTGGAAGATGTCACACAGTGTAAACCAGCTACGAAGATCATCCCAAATGTCTGATGCAAGATCTATTTAAAGGATGCTCTGAGCTATCATTGCAAAGATCGAGCAAGTAAGCCACACTACTACCTTGATGTTGCATCTTTCCCATATTGAAAATAGAGGATCATTCACTGGAGGAGCAGCAATCGTTCCATCGACAAATTGAAACTTATTATTTGACTGTAGAGCCATTTTTATTGCTCTCGACCATGAACGATAGTTAGATCCAACCAAAGCCGAAGATACTAGAACCAGTGGTAAGTTCTCAATCAGATGGATGTAATACATGTTGGATAGATTCTGTATTGCATCAAAGACATTAGAAGAGATAGAAGAAGAGGTATTAGCCATGAATATATTGGCTATGGCTCTGATACATGATACAACGGCTTACTCACGAACAATACATGAACTGTAGGAGAGAAAGAAGGAAAGAAAGAGAGAAGAGAGAAAGAAAATAGCAGAGAGTGATGGGACATCTGGAAGTAGAATATGTATTTCTGATTATGACATATGTACATATATAGAAGCAAATGACGAAAAGCTAGCCTTTGCAAACTAACTAACATCACTAGTAAAAAATTATAATATACTTGCGTATATTTCCTGCGGAGAAAATCCGCAGGTATATTTCCTGCGGATTTTAAAATCCGTAGGAAAAATACCTGCGAAAGAAAATTCGCACGTAATTTTCCTGCGGATTTAAAATCCGCAAGTATTTTTCCTGCGGATTTTAAATCCGCAAGAAAAATTTATTTTTTAAAAAGATTTGAAAAAAAAGTTACCTGCGGATTTAAAATCCGCGGGTAAATTAATTTTTTTTAAAAAAATTGAAAAATAATTACCTGCGGATTTCAAATCCGCAGGTAATTTTCTTGCGGATTTGAAATCCGCAAAAAAATTTAATTTTTTTAAAAAATAATTACCTGCGGATTTAAAATTAGCAGAAAAATTTCCTGCGAATTTTAAATCCGCAGGAAAGTTTTAAAACCTTTTCAAAATTTTCGACGGTCTGTTTCGCAGCTTCACCCTTAAAAATTTTCACCCTTCCCTCGTTCATTTTCTCATTCCATTTTTATTTTCACCACTCCCTCTCCTATCTTGAATCTTCCTTGTTCTTTCTCTCCTTCCTCTACTTCTCCATCTCTCGCCGCTCAGGCCATCAAAGCTTCCGCCTCTCGTCATGAGCCGGCTCTTTCCTTCGCTCACACAGACTCTGCTTTTGCCTTTGATTATCTCATATCCAAGGTTTGTCTCTATTCATTTCATTGCATTTCCGATCTTCTTGTTTTTTTGTTCATGATCAATACAGAGATAGACAGAAGCTGGGAAGCATGTCTTCTTCTTCAGCTACTGTAGCAGTGGAGAAGGCGACCAGTGATCTTCTCATGGGCACTGATTGGACCATGAACATCGAAATATGTGATTCTGTAACTTTTTTAGGGCTGACTTTGATCATCTGATAATATTTATGCTTCTTCATAATCAGAATTCAAAAGTGTTGTTTTTGGTATAATTTCCTTGTTTTTTATGGTGATGTTTCATGTATATGATTTAATGTTTTGCATATCTTCCATAAAAGCTCTTTATGAGGGATAAATTTGTGATTAACAGCGACTTAGCAACGACTAAGTAATAGTTTGTCGATTTTTTTAGGATGAAAAAAGCTTTCCCCTTTGTTGGATTAGCAAGTATATGAGAAGTAATATAGTAGAAACCATTGATTTTTCATGCTAATAATGAATTTGTCCCTTTGTGTCTGATATATAATGTTTGGGGAAATAACAGTTAAGATTCTGACTGGTTTTTGACAAGTACATGCATAATTGCTCAG
>JANTPZ010155127.1:0-17763 GCA_025593235.1 Vachellia pachyceras
ATTGATGGTTGGAAATGCTTCCTCTTGTTGAAAGAAGCATTTTGATCATAGTATTGATGTTGGTTGAGATGTTTTGTGACTTTTGTAATTTTGGGAAATCATGAAAATATGGGGAGGTGCTGCCCAATTTTTCATTTGATATGGAAGGATTAGAATCATATTTTGCCATGCATAAATAAGGGTTTGGAAACATGGAACAAGTGGTAGAATTGTTAGAAGTTGAAAAGAGACTTTTTCCAATTTTGGCAATTTTCGTGCAAATCTGGAAAGTGTGAGAAGGAAGGTGTTTTTGGTTATTTTAATGCTTCCATTAGCTCTAAAATGAGGAATTGTGTAGGGGTAAAGTGAGACAAGGGATTTGGAAGCATTAAGAACCAATAAAACAAGTTAAAATGCTCTAGGGTATTAAGGAAGTTCAAGGGAAGTTAATGAAGTTTTAAAGTGGTTTTTGCATTGGAAATGGCTAATGTTTAATGGCCATCGCATTCTCTATTGTGTAGGAAAGAATTGTGTTCAAGAGGGTGGTTTTCAAAGTGACCAAGACAAGTCACAAAATCAAGAACAAGTTGGGAAAAAGTAAAGCCTAAATGTAGCAAAGATTTATAACCTTACTTAGTATGTTGAGAAATTATTCTAATGATGTGCATGACTTTATGACATTGTTGAATGTGTTTATGAGTAACATTATGCTATGGCCATATGCATTGAGTATGTGCTTGGTTCACAATTTGACTTTGTTACTTATGTTATGAACTTAAAGCATGTCATGCAAACTTTTCATGAATGTTAGTAAGCTTTGCTATTGAGATTTCCAAAAATCTCACTCTCCCCCACTAACCATTTCTAGGTGCAAGTTCATCCAAGGGAAAAGAGAAGGTTATGGAAGCATGAAGCTAAATTTATAATGCCTTCTTGGATGATATTTTGGTTATGTATTAATATGATGTTTTGGTTTTAAGTTGGCATGTAATATGTGATTTATGTATATTCACATATGGTTGATATATCCTAGTTAAGGAACCTCAATTGCATGCTTAAACATGGATAGAAAAGAAGTAGAAATAAGAGTTTCAAATGGCAAAGTTTGGAAGTTGGAAAAGTTGATAAATTGATAAAGTCAAGTCAAGTAAACCCCTAACTTTGGGCTGACGAGAAACAGAGTAAATGAACTCCAAATAGAATGAAATTTTACAGAAAAATAGTTCATATTGCGAGCTTTTTATCAAGCCAAAGAAAACTAAATTTGGATTTTTGTACAGAAAGTTATTAAGTTCCAAAGTTTGAAGAAAATCACTAGAAAACTTGGGAAAAATAGAAAAATGACCAAGTGTACAGTACATTTTTACGAATTAAACTGTATCATTTGGGCAATTAAATGACTCAAGGAGTATTTTTCCCTTGTAAAGAAACTTACAAGATTCAAATAGAAATTGGAAGCACTCAATTTCAATTTTTCTACAATTAGTTATGAATTTTCAAAGTTGGTCCTAAAACCAGTGAATAGTAACTTTCAAAAACTTGAAAGTTTTCAAATTGAAACTTTTGGACCCTTTGATCATAATGAGGCTTCCTTTTGATTCTAATTCACTTTGTAATGAAGCTAAGGGGTAAGTTAAGGAGTGTCACAATGATGGCTCAAGCAAACCTACAAATTTCGTATTGGGGTGATGCCTTATTACTTCCAAACCCTATGAGTTATGGACGATACGCCAGCCAGATTTAAGTATCTTAAGACCCTGGGGGTCAGCTGTATACGTTCATAATGATTCCCATAAGTATGGGAAGTGGGTCATAGAGGAAAGAAATGTATCTTTATAAGATACTTAAAGAATCAAAAGAATGTGTTTTCATTGGCGAAAACAAAGGTGGAAAAGTAACTGAAATTGAATTAAGGGATGTTGTATTTTCGGAAAGTGAATTTCCTGGCAGAGGAGAGATAATTCGAACAGTATCTCTTTATCAGACAGAACAAGGTAGTGCAGATCGATCTAATAATCCCAATCTTCTCAATATATCGATCTGAGTGGGAGATTGAAAGGCTCATAAAGGCCTTTACGAAGGCCGAGGCAAAGGAAACGAAGGAGACAAAAGGTCTCTACAAAAAGGAGTGATAGGGGAAATGTACCTAAGAGGCGCCTCCCAATAGAGGGGGAAGCACTCATGGTCACTCCGGATAGAAATGATGAGTCACGTTCTGTACAAGAAGCCTTATTGTACCCTGCTAAGGATGAATGGAAGAAAGCAATGGAAGAAGAGATTGATTCAATGAGAAAGAATCGAGTTTGGGAACTTGTTGATCTACCAAAAGGTCAAAAGGCCATTGAGAACAAGTGGGTTTTCAAGATAAAAAGGAAAGTGGATGGATCAATTGACAAGTATCAGGCACGTCTGGTATCGAAGGGGTATACACAACAGGAAGGTATCGATTACGAGGACACCTTCTCACCTGTTGTACGTTTTAATTCAATAAGGCTAATTCTGGCAATAGTAAATAGTTTAGACCTGGAGTTACATCAAATGGATGTGAAAACTGCATTTCTAAACGGAGACCTGGATGAAGAAATCTATATGGAACAACCGATAGATTTCATTAGGAAAGGTTCAGAGAGCAAAGTTTGTAAGCTCCGAAGGTCCATTTATGGATTGAAACAATCATCCAGACAGTGGTATTTGAGGTTTCACAAGGTGATACCTCATATGATTTTAAGATGATTGAAGAAGACCACTGCATCTACGTTAAGTGGTTCGATGATAACTATGTGATGTTGTCATTATATGTAGATGATATACTGCTGGCCGAAAATAGCCTAACTTCGATCTTAGCTGTTAAGGAATGGCTGTCGTCAAACTTTGAGATGAAAAACATGGGAGAAGCAGAGTACATACTTGGAGTTAAAATCCAAAGAGATCGTTCAAAGAGAGTTTTATCTCTTTCACAGGAGAATTACATTAAGAAAATTCTCGAGCGCTTCAACATGAGTGATTGCAATCCCTTAGACACCCCGGTAGCTACTGGAGTTAGCCTGAATCTTGAAATGTGTCCCAAGACTGAGTCAGCCAAGAAAAGAATGAAAAGAGTTCCCTACGCTAGTGCCGTTGGAAGTCTAATGTATGAAATGATGTGCACAAGGCCAGATATTTGCTTCACAGTTGGACTTGTGAGCAGGTACCAATCAAATCTTGGAGAACAGCATTGGAAAGCTGTAAAAAGGATACTGCGATACTTAAAGGGCACATCAGATTATGCATCGAGACTTATCAAGGAAGCGATCTACGACTCGTTGGATACTCCGATGCTGATGTAGGCGGAGACGAAGTTGAGCGAAGATCAACTTCAGGTTACACTTTCTTGCTAAATAATGGCGCCATAAGTTGGAGTAGCAAGAAGCAGACGTGCATAGTCTTACATTTTATGGAAGCTGAGTTTGTGGCCTGCACTGCGACAGTGCAGGAGGCTATATGGCTGAAGAGATTCATCGAACACCTTGAATTTGGGAATGAAAGTACGAATCCTGTGTTGATATACTGCGATAAAACTGCAGCCATAGCCTACACGAAAAACCCAAAATATCATAGCAAGACAAAGCATATTGATATTAAGTATAATTTTGTGAGAGATTATGTAGCACAGAAAGTGATTAATGTACAACACATATCGATTAAGAGTATGGTCGCAAATCCCCTGACTAAACCAATAGCTAGAGAAGTGTTTGAGAAACATGTAAGGGCTATTGGTATGTGCAAAATGTAATGTTACAGACACTGTGTATTGAAATTATAATTGAAGTATGCAATTATTCATCATTGATTTATGTGCCTATGTACAAGTATACAATGTCTAGTATGTCGTACAGGCAGGTGAGGTAGGCTCTCTCACACGAGCTATCGCCTTTGATACTTAGGAGGAGTATGCAAAGATGAGACACTTGTATTCACTAGTAAGGCAGCAGGAATGCTGATATGGTAGAGAAGAAATACAAATTGTGTCGCCTCGACAACTGTGTAGCATGTCGGATGAGATCCAATGTATATAACTATAAAACATGGATCGAATCATGGGAACCCGCTCCCATGATGCCTGTTACCAGACAATAAATTCTTTAATACTGACGTCATATGAGAATGAGACATAGAAGAATTTGGGTTTAGATATTGAGAACATCTAGACTAAAAGTCTGTACGGTGTTGATAGCGAGTGTTAAAATGACGTACGCTCTTATAGTATAAGAA
Source organism: Vachellia pachyceras (assembly GCA_025593235.1). Classification (NCBI taxonomy): domain Eukaryota; kingdom Viridiplantae; phylum Streptophyta; class Magnoliopsida; order Fabales; family Fabaceae; genus Vachellia; species Vachellia pachyceras. Next base: position 4,231 of record JANTPZ010155127.1, read on the forward strand.
AAACACCGTAGCATGTGATTCATACGACATGTGTTATAGAACCGCAAAAGGGAAGCAAGCGAATGGATCCCTACTTCGTTGCTGTGTGAGTCCCAAGAAATTAATATTTCTACTTATGTCCTTTGACTTTGACATTATCATGGAGGTATACTTCAATGACTGCTGCCTTAACGTACATCCTACTATCATGATAGATGCAATACAAGGTACTATGTTCGGAAAGCGGTTGATGTATATCACAATGATATATGGGCGAAAGGAAGATTACCTGATAAATACAAAACTATGCTGGTGTCTGTGACATGTCCCTTATGATATCAACTTGGAGATTTCATAAGTGTGGACACCACACATACGAGAAAGATGATCTAAGTTTTATGTTGACTTGGGAGGTATTAGATTCGTCAAAGTGAAAGTGTATTTTGGTTAAATCTAGGACATATGAGGCATAATAACCAGATTCAAGCTACATGAAGAAAGATTGTCTTGTGTTGGTCCTGTGAAAGGGAATTCTAGTACAAACATCTAAAAGACGTCATGCCCATGTGGTCACGGCAAAGCACCCAGTATGAAAGGAAGAAGAGAGAAGGATGAGGCCCACGTCTCGTAATCCACTAAGTGTGAGTGGGAGATGTGGGAATATGGGCCACCCTTGATGGATTGGGCCCAAGTCTATGGGCTAGGTCAAATGCGTAAACCTAAACCCTAGTGGGAAGTTACAATAAGGGAAATGTGGCTCCCCAAAGGCGGCAGACATAACAATAGAGAAAACAAGTTTTCTCCCTTCCCTTTTCTTTTTCAAAGAATCCTCTCATCTCCTCTCCTCTTGCCTTTGGTGCTTTTGCTGTGTCTTGTGTTTGGATCCACCACTGTGATCCGAATTCCGTGTGGGTATATGCAGATTCGTAATTCGGCATCTCCAGGTACGCCCGAAATCCTTCAGTTTGTTTGACTCAACGTTTGCAGGGTCTAAACGCACGTTCAACAGTGTTTTTCTGTAATACGAGATATTCTCCTTCACATATTTGTCTCAGCCTACGTAAAAGTACTTCTTTACCGTGTTTCCAAACGGGTCCTATATGGTCAATTCCTCCGTCACCTATCAAGTACCTGATAATGGTTCTCGCAAGTGATTTACCCTTGTAGGTGCCAATGTTTTATCCATTATCTTTGTATTTTTTTTTTTGAGTGCCAATGTTTTATCATGTATGATCTTACAAGAAGAGGCTTTTGGATCTTGGAAGGGTGTGTCCATTTCCAGAAGTTCCTTACCGTTGACTCATTTGATGTATGATGATGACATGATTGTCAGGCCAAAGTATCAAGAGGAGAAAATCATGCATGGTGTTCAGTGCTAATGTGAATTTTCACCTGAAATAGACTTTTTCTTCTATGATGGGTATTAAATTTCATGCTCGCTTGGGCAAGTATTTGGGGGCCTATGTGGATCTTGGCAGAAACAAGACACCTTTATATAATGAGATTTTGCAAAAATAAGGATTCAAAAATTCAACCTTGGAAAGCTTCCATAAAATATTATGAAACCCGGACCGACCGGTTCGAACTGGAAACTGGTGAACCGGCCTCTAGTTAGATCCGAATTGTGTGTTTGATTGGGTTGGGTCAACGTGGTGTGACTTGGTTACCTTTTTTTAAAACAAAATTTTATTTTTTAAAAGAAACTAAAATGCTGAATTTTTTTAAATTTGAAAGTTAAAAAAACTAAAAAACAGAACACTTTCTCCACACAGGTTCACTATTACGTCTGCATGTACTCATTATTTTAATTATTTTTAAAAAAGAATAAATTTTTTTAAAATTTCAAATTTGAAAGTTAAAAAAAATAAAACCCATTACCATATATATTTTGATATTTTGTTAGGATGAATATTTTGAAAATGTAAATAATATTGGATAATAGATAAGCTATAACTATATGATTGATTTGGTAATTGTTATTTTGTTAGTAATTGAATTCCTATTTAATTTTTAGAATTTTCAATTTTGGATAGTTTGTTTGTATCAATATTGTTGGGATTAGGACGTACAAGCAGCGGAATTTAAAATTCTCTATTCCCAAATACAGATCTGTCAAAGGTGTTTAGATTGAGGAAATGAAGGTGTACCTTTTGCGTTTTGAGATTGTCCCTTTCTCTGCGTTTGGATCTCTTCAAACTCCACAACCTTCAGCACTCTTGCTTCCGATCACGAGGAGCCAACATTCTTTCAATCGCCTCCCTCTACCGGTATCCACGCGAACAGTCTCCGACAATAGCAACGTGCTAGCGCCTCTTTGTTTCACTCACTCTCTCTTTCTAAGGTTTCGTGGCTCAAGAGCGAATTCAAATTCAGAATGGGATGCCTCTTCTATTCACGAGCACTTATATTTATAAAGCTCATAGAGCGCATCATAATCAAGGATTAATCTTTTATTAATCTTGAAAAATTCGAATTTTAATTTCAAAAGGATATTCTAGATCTAATCTTGAAATTCGAATTTCAAAAGCATATTCTAGATCTAATCTTGAAATTCGGATTTCAAAAGATATTCTAGATCTAATCTTGAATTTCGGATTTCAAAAGATATTCTTGATCTAATCTTGAATTTCGGATTTGAAAAGATATTCTAAATCTAATCTCGAAATTCCGATTTTCAAAAGATATTCTAGATCTAATCTTGAAATTCGGATTTTCAAAAGATATTCTAGATCTAATCTTGAAATTCGGATTTCAAAAGGATATTCAAGATCTAATCTTGAAATTTGAAATTTGAAATTCAAAATGTTAAATTCGAATTTTGCAATCTTAATTTGGATTAAATTGATCTGATCAAATCATATCAATTTAATTAATCCAAATAATGAGCCAACAGATTTAATTTATCTTTATAAATTAAACTGATGCTAGTTATTTAATTTATCAAATAAATTAAACTAACACACACAAATATTATTTATATAATATTGTACAAATTCGAATTTCAACATATGTACATGTATATTTAAAATTCGAATAAACCCTAGAAATAAAGCTTATCTTGGGCTTTTCTTGCGTGCGACCCTGTAGGCTCATATAAAGTTGGCAATGGGCTAATCTCACTATAAGCTCACAAGTTGCAAGCGGTCTTTAGCAAGACATTACGACTACCCAAATCATACAAGGATCGTTAACACGACATAACCTTATATGCAACCATATCACGTCCCTTTTGTTACTCGATATCTCGATCAAGGATGAGGCATGGATGACGTCATCCTCCTATTCCCGACCATTACTTTCTCGATCCCTGAGTAGTCCGATCAAAGCAACGAAAAACCCCTTTTCGTTATAGTATGGCCATACATTTCTCAGACTCACTCATCGAGGGGCCCAGTAATATCTTTCAACTAAAGTGAGGGACAAATCCCATCTTGCACTCACATTCCTCCACATGAAAACCCTTAAGCTGGGCGATTATAGCCTTTATCATCACCCGATTAAAGGTGACTTTTGACTAGGTCAAAGCTTTGTGACTTTCATGCAGGAATCCATGATGATCTCAGGTCAAAGGACATTGTGACGTGATTACATATGAGATAAACTAATGACTTAATCTATGGAGCTTTCTTATAGCGGGTCAGTCCAGCACCTTGTACTCTTACAAGTGCCTATGACTTTGACTCATATATCCATACCTTATCAAAGTCATACTGGTCTTACTTTATCTTTGTTCCCTGAGAGATAACTGACCAGGGACATTTAAGACAATATTCATAATTTGTCATGGATGTAATTATCATAATAAACATACAGAAGCAATTATCATAATAAACATACAAAGGTTATGAGAATTAAATAGAGAAAATACATTAAAATAAATAATGTGTGAGGTACAATGATTGACCCCTAGGGCACAATTTCCAACATCCTCCTACTTGTACTAGGTATAATCATTGATTTGTAAAATTCCCATTGTCCTAACATGACTTTCATGTTTCGTTTGTGCAAGCAGTTTGTTAAGAGGATCAGCAACATTGTCTTATCCAAATACATTGCATATTTTGATATCACCTCTATCATTAATTACTATGATAAGGTGAGATAGCTTGAGTATATGCTTGCTTATGCAATAGTACCATTATTGTCACAGAACAAATCCCTTGGATTAGAGATGGTAGGGACCACCCCTAGTTCTATAATGAACTATTTTATCCAAATGGCTTCTTTTGCTGCATCTGATGCTGCTATATACTTGGCTTCCGCTGCATAATCAGCTACTGTACTTTGCTTAGAGCTCTTCCAGCTCATTGCAACACCATTCAACAGAAATATGAATCTAATGTGATCTAGAGTCATCTTAGTTAGTTTGGAAACTCGCATCTGTGTAACCAGTTACACTGAGTTTATCATCCAAACCACAGTATATCAATAATAAATCCTTAGTCCTTTTCAAGTACTTAATGATATTCTTGTCAGTAGTCCAAGGACCCTCACTGGATCTTGCTAGTACCTACTAGTCATACTCAAGGCGAATGAGACATTCGGTCGAGAACATAACATGGCATATATAATGGATCCAATAGCCGAGGCATATGGAATCTTACTCATTTGATCTCTCTAATCTGGTGTTTTTGGACACAGATCCTTTGAGAGAAGGATGCCATGAGACATGGGTATGTACCCTCTCTTTTCGAATCCTGCATACTGAACCTATGCAGTATTTTATCTATATATGTACTCTGAATTAAGCCTATAAGCCTCTTGGATCTATCTTTATAGATCCTAATCCCTAAGATGTAGGAGGCTTCGCCCAAGTCTTTCAGTGAAAAGGATTTTCCTAACTAAGACTTGACACTCTACAAGGTAGGAATGTCATTTCCAATGAGTAGGATGTCATCAACATAAAGCACCAGGAATACAACTGTGCTCCCACTGACTTTCTTGTAAGCAAAAGGTACATCCATGTTTTGAATGAAGCCAAATTCTTTGATAACTTCATCAAAACGATGATTCCAACTCCATGATGCCTGCTTCAATCCATAAATGGACAGTTGAAGCTTGCATACCTTACCAAAGTCCTTTGAACGCATAAACCTTCAGGCTGTGTCATGTACACATCCTCAAGTAGCTTTCCATTAAGGAAAGCTGTGTTGACGCCCATCTGCCATATTTCATAGTTATAATATGCTGCAATGGCAAGAAGGATTCTGATTGACTTAGCCATCGCTACTGGGGAAAAGGTTTCATCATAGTCAACACCATGAGTTTGTGTGAATCCTTTTGCAACCAGTCTTGCCTTGAAGATACTGACATTACCATCCATGTCGGTTTTCTCTTTAAAAACCCATTTGCACCCAATAGTTTTTACACCTTTAGGTGGTTCAATCAAGGTCCATACCTGATTATCATACATGGATTGCATTTCAGACTTCATGGTATCTAGCCACTTGTTAGAGTTTGGTCCTACTACGGCCTTTTGATAGGTGGTTGGCTCATTATTTCAATGAGCAACACATCATGACTCCCAGTAACCAGAAATCCATATCTCTGAGGTAGTTGCGTAATCTATCAGACCTCCATAGGCTTTGTGTTGCTTGAAGAGGCTCAACAACATCTTATGAGTCTTCTTTGTCTTCCATCTGTGGTTCTGTGGGGTCTTGAGATTTTCGAACTTCTTCGAGATGCAACTTGCTCCCACTGGTTCTTTTAAAGATGAACTCTCTTTCTAAAAAGACACCATTTCGAACAACAAACACTTTGTGTTCGGTGGTATTATAGACATAGTATCCCTTTGTTTCCTAGGAATACCCCACAAAAAGGCATTTGGAGGATATGTTTGATAATTTATCGGAGGCCTGCTGTTTAACATATAGACCTCACATCCCCAAATCTTGACAAAAGACGCTCGGTTTCTTTCCAGTCCATATCTCATATGGTGTCTTTTCAACTGCTTTAGATGGAACACGATTCAGTGTGAACACAGCTGTTTCCAGTGCATGGCCCCAAAAGGAAGGTGGAAGATCTGTTTGACTCATCATAGATCGAACCATATCTAATAGAGTTCGATTCCTCCTTTCAGAAACTCCATTCCATTGTGGGGTTGCTGGAGGAGTGAGTTGTGAGATTATCCCACAACTCCTAAGATGGTCAACAAACTCTTGGCTCAAATATTCGCCTCCTCGATCACATCGAAGGCCCTTAATTGTCTTGCCAAGTTGGTTTTGCACTTCATTTTGGAATATTTTGAACATTTCAGAAGATTCAGATTTATGTTTCATTAGATAGACATAACTATATCTACCAAAATCATCTATAAAAGTAATGAAGTACAGATAACCTCCTCTGGCAGGTGTATTTAGTAGCCCACATACATATGTATGTATGAGACCCAATAAATCAGTGGCCCTCTTACTATGCCTAGTAAAAGGTGCCTTAGTCATCTTTCCCAATAAACAAGATTCACACGTGTCAATTGATTGGAAATCAAATGAGTTAAGAAATCCATCTTGATAGAGTTTAGAAATGCGTTTCTCATTTATATGGCCTAGACAACAATGCCATATGTAGGTTGGATTCAAATCGTTTGATTTAATCCTTTCAACAGTTATGTTATAGATATTTTCACTTGCGGGATGTTCTAAATTTAAAAGGTAATGATCAAGATGCAGATCACCATCAGCATAAAAAATGTCATTATAATAAATAGAACATTTGCCATTCCCGGCAATGGAAGTATAACCTACCTTATCCAAATAAGAAAGAGAAACAATGTTACTACTTAAAGTAGGAACATAAAATCAATTGTTCAAAATCAACAAAAGCCCACTGGGCAGAATTAATTCATAAGTGTCATAGCTAGAGCAGCAACTCTTGCTTTATTCCCAACGCGTAGGTCCACTTCGCCCTTATTCAATTTTTTACTGTCCTTGAGGCCCTGCACATTTGTACAGATGTGAGAACCACATGCAGTATCTAATACCCATGCAGAGGAAGTAGAAAAAATGAATATCTATAACATAAATACCTAAAGAGATAACCCCGCTATCCTTCTTTTTTCTTTTCAGATCTTCCAGGAAGAGTTTGCAATTTCTTTTCCAATGACCAGGTTCATTGCAGAAATAGCAGACTCCATCCTTTGGAGGCTTAACTTTATCAGGCATGGACTTGGTTTCAGGTCTGTTTGGCCTTCTGGTCTCACCAGGGAAGCCTTTACCCTTCCCATTTCCCTTGCCTTTCCTTTTCATACCTTTCCTTTCTGAACCATCAAAACAGTGCTAAGCCTTTTCTTGATTCTCTGTTTAGCTGTTTTGAGCATCCCATGCAGTTCAGAAATGGATTTCTCCATGTTTTTCATGTTGTAATTCATGACAAACTGATCATAACTATCAGGGAGTGAGTTTAAGATTAAATCTGTAGCTAACTCCTGACTCATGGTAAATCCTAGCCTCTCAAGGTGATCAATGTAGCCCTTCATCTTTAACACATGAGAGCTAACTGATGCACCTTCAGCCATCTTGCAGAAATGTAAGGCCTTCGTGGTCTCATACCTTTCCTGCCTTGCCTGTTGCTAGAACATTTCCTTAAGATGAACAATCATCTCATATGCCTCCATATGTTCTAGATCCTTTTAGATCTCTGGAACCATGGTGGCTAGCATAAGGCATCCTACATCCATAGAGTCATTATTATGCTTTAAGTAAGCATCCCTATGAGCTCTGGGAGCATTGGCTGTAGGCTCATCAGGAATGGGCCGATCAAGGACTTAGCCTTTCTTTCGTGTTTGAGAATGATTCTCAAGTTCCTGAACCAGTCAAGAAAGTTTGTCCATTGAGTTTTTCCTTCTCAAGGACCGATCACAATGATAGTGTAGTAGTATTAGTATTCGTCATGATTCTACAATTTCAAAATACGCAAAGAATATTAATAATCTCCCACTAAATTAATAACCCTCAATATAATTAGTGGGCTAAGATCCATATTTCACTTAAACTTAACTCCGCTTTGGCAAGACATTAAATTCAAGTTATTTAGGTAGGTAACCCTTTGCCAATTACATCACATGTAACTTTTAGGTTTTGTGGGATTTGATCATCATATGACCGGCATGTTTAATCCCATCTAATGCCTTGAGATCCAAAACCGTTTTGATAATCTCAATTAAGTCAAGACAATAATGAAATGGGTGAGTATCACCATTACTCACGATTGTCTTCCCAAGATAACTCAAATGCATCCACTTTGGTGGAACATACATGTGAGCGATCGAGGTTTTAACAACTATTTATTAATTGACGGCATTAAGACTTAAGATTCATTTGGAGGGTTTAATAAATTAATCTTACGAATATAACACAGTTTGTTATTGCTTCTCATACAATACCATATTTGATGATTGTAAACTATCATGCAATGATCTAATCAAAAGCATATAATAAACGTGAGACAATATGGCTATCCTAACCTAAATCCTCCCAAGCCAATGAGAGCAATTCTAGAAAAGATTAAAAGATTACATTGAAAGAAACCTCATTTGAACATACGAGGGGAGTGAGATGAGAGAAGAATGTACATCAAGAATCTTTAGAGGAAGGCACGACACGCAGGTCGTATTTAAATTTTACAACTCCTTATAAGACTAAGCCATGTTGTTTCACCATACCCATCCAATCATTCAAGATCAAATCACAATAAGCAATAATTTATACAATACAAATGATTCTTATTGTGTTCAGATTATATCGCTACGCATACAGGGTCGAGGGGCAGCGCCCCCAAAGCTAAATTTTAAATCCAGTTTCTTTTGTTGTGGAAAACTCTTCTGGATTTAATAGAGTATATACCCGTGACCAAAACAATACATCATATGTATTCCAGATTCGCATCATATATGAATGTTTTGAAAACCGCACTTGTGTATACATCATATGTATGCGAACATATACCCCTTCATACGATCATATTCAAAAACACATACATCATGTATCATATACAGAATTAAAAACGCATATGTTATGTATCACATAGATCATTCACACATACTTACAACATACATGCTTCATCATATTCTTAGTCATAACGCACATGTGAGCTCAAGAAAGCATACATCTCATGTTAATCACACAAACTCAATCTAAACGCACAATTGAACTTGGCTCTGATACCACTGTTGGAATTAGAACATACACGCAGTGGAATTTAAAATTTTCTAATCCCAAATACGGATTTGTTAAAGGCGTTTAGATTGAGGAGATGAAGGCGTACCTTTTGCGTTTCGAGATTGTCCCTTCCTTTGTGTCTGGATCTCTTCAGATTCGACAACCTTCCGCACTCTTGCTTTCGATCATGAGGAGCCGACATTCTTTCAATCGCCTCCCTCTACCGGTATCCACGTGAACAGTCTCCAACAATAGCAGCGTGCTAGCGTCTCTTCGTTTCACTCTCTCTCTAGGGTTTCGTGGCTCAAGAGCGAATTCAAATTCAGAATGGGATACCTCTTCTATTCACGAGCACTCATATTTATAAGGCTCATGGAGTATATCATAATCTAGGATTAATCTTTTATTAATCTTGAAAAATCCGAATTTGAATTTCAAGATCTAATCTTGCAGTTCAAAATTTCAGAGGATCTTCATGATTTAATCTTGCAATCCGAAATTTCAAAAGGATATTCAAGATCCAATCTTACAATTTGAAATTTCAAAGGATATTCAAGATCTAATCTTGCAATCTGAAATTTCAAAAGAATATTTAATTTTTGAAAAAGGAATTATTCTGGGGTTTGCTTCTGATCTATTAATCCCTAATACAGGTTCTGATATTGGGTGTGTCTAGAAATCCGTTGGAAGAATGATTTTTATGGATTTCGAGCTGGTTTTATAGATTTCGAGATGGTTTTGTCTTAACTTACGTGTACCATTGGAAAGAAGTTCTTCCCAAACATGCACATTGTTTCTGGTACTTGTACTAAAGAATCAACTCTATTTATTGGTTTATATACCTTTTTTATATTTTCTTCTATTGTTGCAACTGTACTTGTTAATTCTTTTACTTGAGGAATAATATTATTGATAGAACTTATCAAGTTCGATGTATTTGTATTTACTTGCTGCTAAGGTTCATCTCAATGATATTGATCTGTGTAATTATGTGTTCCATTGTTATTTGTATTTACTTGCCTGCTGAGGTTCATCTCAATGATATTAATCTTTGTAATTATGTGTTCCATTGTTGATATTATTTGTTCTATTGTTGATAAATAACAATTTTTTGTTCTTTATATCATGTTCATAGAGATATTTTAATGTTTAAAAGGTAAAAATAAACAATAATTTAATTATAGAAAAAATATAAACAATAATTAATTTATTAATAACTTCTTTTTAAAATATCATTTTCTTATTTATAAACAGTAACTTGTTATTTTTATTACGATATTATTCTTTCACTTACTTATTCAAATATCTTATTTTATCTTAGAGTCTTTTTTTTTTGCCAAAATCAACAGCGATTCATTAAAGCGAGACAGTACAAAGCGAAACAATACAGAGCCAACACCAACAGATACAAGACGAAAAGGATAACAATACAAATGCACAAACAAATACACACAACCCAATAAGAAAACATTAAAGACCCACCAACAAACACACAGACCAACACCAAACTCAACCCAAGAACCCAACAACACTACCCAGGATCAATAACCACATAACAAGAATCCAAATCCAACAGCCTTCTCAATGCATCAGGTGGCCGGAAAACCCAGTCAGACGGGCACATTCCACCAGTGAAGCCTTAGCAACCCAATTTGCTACTAAGTTAGCTTCGCGAGGAACCCACACAATAGAATTGTTCCTTACCAAATTCCTTGACACCATAATATGTTCAAGGATCACTTCACACCTCCAGTCAGGCGGTACAAGATTGTGATTAACACAATTTACTAGACTCTCTGATTATCAGCTTCAAAAACAACCCCATCAAGATCATTGTCAACAGCATATCACGATCATTGTCAACAGCATATCTAATAGCCTCCAGTAATGCCATACTCTCAGCCACTAAAACGGAATGAGCATTGATTATTTTTGTCATACCATCAAGAAGCCAGCCACTAGTATCCCTGATGATAATAGCAATAGATGCTTTTTCTCTCTACCAAACAGAATGCATAGTCAGCATTTATCTTAATATCATCCCTCTAGGAGGCTCCCAGCGCTTCCTTTGAGTGTGTGAACTCCCAGCATCCCTAGACTGACTTTCTCCAAAAGCATGCCACCGATTTACACCCCAAAATTCATTTAAAGAGTAGAAGCCTGTTCACACGCAAAAATTGGGTTAGGCATTATATTGTCAAAAAACATAGGAATTTTTACCCTTCCAGATTTGCCATAACATCGCCCCAAACAACGCCTTATGCCAACTGGAAAGAAAATCATCACATAGACAACTTGCCACCTACCCCACATCCACATCCCCAGATAGGTTCTCCACATTCAATGACAAACAGCACCCAAACCAGGCTGCCCTCGTCCAACTACACCCAAAAAACACATGATTAGCATCCTCAACCCCATGGTTACAGATTACACAAACACTAATATTACAACGCTTTCTTGTATACAAATTTTGCAAGGTGGGCAAAGCATTTGACATGAACCTCCACAAAAAAGTTTTCCATTTATTAGGCACCCTTAATTTCCAAACTTCCCTCCACAAATTCCTATGAGCATGATTTGAGGACGACGCTACATTGCCATTTCTATTTAACACATTTGCTTTCGCCACTTCGTGCCCCTCCTTTATGATATAGCAACTCTTCCTCCCCCAGCCATAACCACCTATCAACTCTCCCTGAAGGTGTTACCACAAGCTGGCCAATAGCACTCTTTTCTCTATCCAAAATCTGACCTTCCAAAATTGATAAGTCCCAACCATCCCGTGCTCAAAGTTACACCAATCTCATCTCCTTCCATTTATCCCCAGGACAATCTGAAATCAACCTTTTCCTAGGTAAACCCTCAATCCACGAGTTATGCCACACTCTCGTATTCCTTCCGTACCCAATTCATGATATAACATTCCCCTCGAGCACCCTTCTTCCTTCTATAATACTGCACCATAGCCACAATGCTCAACGCCGCTTCCTAGCCTGAAGAAACCAATCTCTTGGAAAAATTTAGCCTTCAATAACCTTGTCCAAACCTGATTTAGATTCTGCAGAAGCCGCCAACCTATCTTAGCTATCAACGCCAAGTTAATGGCTTCGAAATCCTTAAACCCCATAACCCCATCCACCTTTCTTTTCATAAGAGTCCCTTTTGAAACCCAATGAATTTTCCTCTCCTCCTTACCCTTACTCCACCAGAATTTTGCCACTATTATATCCAGTCTTTCTAGAATAGTTTTTGGAAACAGGAAACAAGACATGGGATATACTGGAACTGAATTAACTATTGCCTTAATCAAAACTTCTCTTCCCGCATCCGATAGAAAATTATGATCCCATCCCTAGACTTTTTTCTCCACCCTATCTAAAACCCAGTTTAAGGCTTTAGACTTAGTCCTTCTCCAGATTATAGGCAAGCCCAAATAATTTCCCGGGGCACCAACCACATGAATCTGAAAAATATGCCCAATCTCTTCTTTAAACCTCATAGGACATTTTTTTGAAAAGTGCAAACATGACTTTCCCATATTCAAGGATTGACCCGACACCTTACAATACACCTAAATAGCTGGACAACCCCTAGCTGCAACAATACCTTTAATTTTTCCTTCCCTTTCCCCCAACCTATAAGCTTGGATAATACATTACAGACTAAAATAAATAGGTACGGAGAGAGAGGGTGACCTTGTCTTAATCCCCTCATAGGAATAATATTTGCCTTTTTTTCCGTAAACCATGATAGAAAAAATAACAGAGTTAATACACCAGAGGATTCTTTCAACCCATTCCTGACAAAACACCATTTTAATCATAGTAGCATACAAAAAGTCCCATTCAACCCAATCGTAGGCCTTATTCATATCTAGCTTTAACGCAACCTCATAAGAATCATTTGATTTTCCTTTCATATGATGGAATTATCCTGGATCAATCTACCAGGGACAAACGCACGCTAACTCTCATCAATCAACCTATCTAGCAACCCCTTGAGTCTATTTGCCAAAACCTTGGAGAAAATCTTATAAACAAAATTACACAAACTAATAGGGCAATAATCGCTAATAGACTCAGGACAAGCAATTTTTGGTATAAGAACATATCAGTCACATTTATCTCATGTAACAAAAAACCTTTAGTAAAAAACTTCTTCACAAGATCACACACCTGAGGTCCTATGATCTCCTAGCAATTGGCGTGCCCTGTCTCGCAAATCGCAAAACAGTGTCGTTGGTTAACCTTGAAAATTTGCCAAGAATTAAATTTATAATCTCTAAGGGTTGTATAGTTGCAACCCAGGGTCGTTCTCACCGGAAGCAAGTCGCGCACCAAAAGTTATTAGCTTATGCTTATGTTTGCAATGCAAAATGCAAATGGGGTTTTGGTTT
>JANTPZ010155133.1:0-11048 GCA_025593235.1 Vachellia pachyceras
CTTTTCTGCAGCTTCTAACCGTTCCTTCTATCATTCTTGGCATTGTAGTTCTCAACCAACTACCATATTCTTCATCTCCTTCCTCCTTGTTCTCCTTTCTATGAGAGCAGCTCCTTTGGTCATGGCCTATTGTTCCACAGCAGAAACAAAAATTCTGAAGCCTCTCATACTTCATTTTGATCCATATCGGATCTTTATTAGGCCGTTCAGTCCACATACCAGTAACCAGTGGCTTGCGTACATCAACCATGACTCTCGCACGCAAGTAATTTCGAATCAACAGTCCATTCCGTCTTGGATTTTCAACCATAACAACCTCTCCCGCCATAGAGCCTAATGTCACAGCATTTTCCTCTTCCATTGCCTCTAATGGTAGATCATGGAATTGAATCCAAAACGGAGACAGATTGAACTCTACCTCCTTGTACACCATAAACTCTCTCCATATCTGTATACTCAGTAGATTGCCTTGAATGGACCAAGGTCTGCATTGTATTATCCTCTGGTAGTCCTCTTTGTGTCTAAATTCAAAAATAAAAGCATTTGTTTCTACTTCTATGATCTCCAATTCCTCGCTCTTAAGGAGATTCCAACCTTTTCGGATCATTTGGATAACTGTTGTCCTATTCAGCACCTTGTTCATCATTAGCTTGCCTACTAGCGCTCCACCATGCATCGTTCGCTGCGCGCCTTTCTTCCATGTCAGATTTGCTGATAAATAGTTTTTACTATCTCTGCTGATTCTCATTTTCTCCTCCATTCGCCACTTATCGTCATCTATGATCACCTCTTCCTTTCTCCCTCTGTGCTCACACAGATTCACCGTTGCAGTGTACACCGGTGAATCTCGCTCTATATCCCCACCGCAGTAGGCAGCAGTTCTCACTCACAATCCTTACCTCCAAGCGTACCGGCCCGCAGACCTGGAAGATTTGACGATAACCGCCGTAACAACCTCTCACCTGGAGAGAGAAAGCTCTCACAAGGAGAGGGAAAAGATTTTTAAAGGGCTTTGACTCCAAAATAATTTTTTTTATTAAGTGTTTTTTTATTAAGGGATAATTCTTATGCAAGTTATTAAATATAATATTTTAAGAAAACTATCATATATTTTTGTATAAATAATTAATTGCAATCATTTCTTTAATATTTGAATATTAGTTATCAAGTTCTTAAATTTAAAAAGCGAATAGTATAATAATTCAAAACTTGGAAGTGATGCCTAACAATTGTTCATCAAGTTTTTTTTACCAATGAAAAATGGAATAAAATTTACTAATTGAAAATGCAAAAAGAATGATATTAACTTGGTCATGAGAGGAAAAGGTTGGTAATTAATATTTTGGAATATTTATCAACAAACTACATTTTTATTTTTATTTTAGTTTTTTTATCTATGCCTTCTTACGAAAGTCATAAATCAAAATCTTCACACGGTCGGTAAAAAAATAAATTATTAGGTTTTAAAGAGATGGTGTTTCCAAAAATATATTATACATTCAAACAAATCCAAATTGAGAATTCATTATAAAATACCATAATTTCTTTTATTAGAATCTTTGACGATTGGATGTTTATTATTTTTATGCCCAATATGGGTGTGGACCACTTTAAATTGAATTTGGTGGTTGGGAAAAAAATAAATAAATTTCTTTATAGTTTTCTCAATTATCGGTATTTATCATCAAATATATATAACTAAAACTTATACTTTAGTAGCGATTCGTCCTTGTAATCATCACATGTGATGTATTTAATTAAAACAATTGGTCCACTTTATTTAATTACACAATTAATAATATTTTTAAGTATGTCATTAATAAATTTTCATTTTTCAAGGTAGTTTCATTTCCATTGAATATTTTTGGGTGACGGCTTCCTCTCTATTGGTTATTATGTGTAATCTTAAATTATTTTTTACATCATTACTCGTCCATTATCTAGTAGATAGAAGAGTAGTTTTTTTTACCTACAAGGGCACCAATCATAATTGGCTACAAGAGTACTTATCAAAAATAGTAAAATATATGTTTGTTTGTGTTTTGACTTCAATTGGGTGGTTGATTAATTACGATTGATTTTATTTGGGTAGTGAATTTCAAATTTTAA
Organism: Vachellia pachyceras; assembly: GCA_025593235.1. Lineage (NCBI taxonomy): Eukaryota > Viridiplantae > Streptophyta > Magnoliopsida > Fabales > Fabaceae > Vachellia > Vachellia pachyceras. The sequence continues at coordinate 2,110 of JANTPZ010155133.1, forward strand.
ATGCCTTCAAAAACATTAAAGCTAAAATATTTTTTAAATTTTAAATTTAAATATGGATTCTAGAAGAAATTTAAAATTTGAATTTAAAAAATTTATTCGGGAATTTTTTTATCCTTTCCCAATCTTTTTCTTTCCCAACAGATATGGCTCTTTGAGACATCATGCTCCTCCCTCTCGTGAAATTAGCGATTTTTTACCTGATGTCATGCTCCCCTTTCCAACTAACGTTGCTTTTATGGCTTGATGTTCCTCTTGTCTCATCAAAGTCCTTCTCATCCTCCTCCTCTTCTAATCCATGATCACGTAGCCGGCCATTTTAACGCAGTGTTTCTAAAAATTAAACGCACGTTCAACAGTATGTTTTTATAAAATGAGATAATCTCCTTCACATATTTACCTCAACTTACGTAAAATTACTTCTCTACCGTGTTCCGAAATGACACACTAATGCTAGGATTACGTCCCATGGTTTTGGTTCACTAAAAGCTAACCTTTTTGGTTAATGTGATGAATCTCTCTTGCAGGGTGAAGAAGTTAGTGACTATTCCAAAAAGGTCTTTCTCCCAGCTTCTCCTTTTTTTTCACCATTACAAAATCAAGCCAAACTTGAAGATTACAAAGTTTCTCCCAGCATCTAACATTGGAATATTTTTTTTATTTGCTTGAATAATCTTATTGATTTTTTTATTTTAAATATTTTGCCAAATGATAAAAGATTTATATGGTGTGTTGCAGAGTTCAACAAAAAAAATTTATAACTTCATGCCTTTAGGAGTTAATTGAACTGATTTAAATGGGGAGCCACATGTCTATAAATCTAAGCAGGTTAATTGATTTTAAGGTGATTTGAATTTTTATATTTATGCAATTAAAACATCCAAAAACTAAATGCAATAAGGCTAATTAAAAATTAATGTGAATCAAATAAATAATCATGTGAACTATATATTAAAATTAAAATTACAATTATAAGCATTGCCAAAAAAATTGCAATCAGCAGCAACAGTAAAATAAATTAGTTGGGCATTTGAAAATGAAGTAAATTCATTTAATGGGTAAAGAACTATGATATAATGGTAGTAATATTATATCTACGGTTCCTTCTTCGGGTGCTGGGGCGGCACCGAAGGCTGTTGGTAGCGACACATATAGTTGTATAAATATTATTAATCATTTATAAAAAAATATCAGCATTATAAATTTAGGTTGACAACATTATAAATTTAAAAACTTTTAGGTTGACATTTAATAACCCAAAAGCACATTTTAGAAAATCTGCCCGTTTGAAAACATGATAGGGAAATATTTTTATACAAGTGAATGTTCTTGATACATCCAATCTTTTTTTTTTCAAAGTAACATAGTGCAAACTCAAACATATTTTTTAGCATGGTTTTTATTTTGAAATTCTAATTATGTTATTTCCTTTTTTTTTTTTGGAACAATTGTTTGTTACTTTGTTTATATATCATGTGCAATAAATTTGCAACTTATCCAAAATCCTCAATCAATTAATTAGTTTTCAGTTGAAAAGAAATGTTTCAACTCAATCAATAATAAATGAAAGACTCACAATAATCCACACACATTGTCATTACTATAAACGACAGTCACATATCACAACGTTGCTTTCACAATCCACACATGGACGCTCCAACACAACATCCTTATATACGTTTAGTTCTTTAAATTTACGACATATTTCATTTTAGTCTTTTAAATTTAAAAAGTATAATTTTTGTTTTTATTGTTAACGCCGTTAATTATACTTAACAAAAAATGTTAATTCATTTACCATTCTCCCATTAAATGATATTAAATATACTTAAATATTGATTATTTAATATATTTTTATTATATTTTAAAATTTAACAGTATTTTATCAACATTTAATTTCATAATCATTATTTAAATTTGTTAAATCACCATTTTTCGATAAGTAAAGCTCATGGTGTTAATGATGAAGGACTAAAAGTGTAATTTTTAAGTTTAAATGATCAAAATGAAATATGAAGTAAATTTAAAGGACTAAATGTATACTTCGACCCAATAATTCAATCATATATAATCAATTACTATTTTTTTTGTTTGCAACAATTTCTCAAATCATTGAAAGCATAACGATTTGGACTCTTTCAAAACATTTCAGTATGTGACTAATCCTAGAAAAGAAGGTTGAGAGGTTTGATGTTAAATGAGATTATAACATTTTAACTTTCCATAATGATTACATTAAGTTGACTAGATGATATAGATGACATACCTATAAAGATTTGGATTTGACTTATCAATAAATCACTATGAAAATTTTCCCTATGTCATAAGAAATGTTAGTTAACTCAAGTTGCAAGTAAGGTGATGAGATGGGTTGAAAAAACCTATTTCAAAATGGGATTGCATTTTGTAATTAACCTTTAATTCTTCAAAGAGGGATATTGGCATATTGGCAACTAATCTCCAACATCCCAGAAATAGCTGCTGAGGTTGTAAATAAATGCTGCTCAGGTTGTGTGTTATTAACAACCTTAGTAGCTGCTGAGGTTGTAAATGAAGGTTGCTGAGGTTGTTAATGACAAACAACCTCACCAGCCTTCATTTACAACTTCAGCAGCTATTCCTGAGACCTTATGGTAATTTTGTAAATCTTTGGGACCATTTTGTATTTAATGCTAATGTTTGGGACCATTTTATATTTAATTCTCTTATTTGGGACCTGAGGGTAATTCTCCCTATATAAATCTATTTTACATAGTCATTCTATTAATTTAAAAATAATAAATCAATAAAAAATTCAAAAGTAAATATGGAATCAAGTTCATAATATAAAATAGAAATATATGGTTAAAGCAAGCACAAAAGCTTAAAGCTTGTTTTTATTAGTGTTAAAAAAGTACGTTCATACAAGTTAAAACAAAACTTATCTCACCTACTTACTTTGTATATCGCAAATCATATTAGAAAAACAACTTCTACCTAAAAAGCCAACTTGGAAAGAAGCTCCCGTTTTAACAAATGTTACTACTTTTTACCAATACCTAACAATTACATGAATAAAGAATTTTGTAAAATCAAAATATGTTATTTTCACTTTTAATTTGGGTAAATTGATTAATCATAACATTTTAAAATGAAATAATTATAGATATATATATATATATTAGATACTCAATTGCATTGGTGGTGTATATAGATATCTATTTGAAAACGCTCTTTGCATTTTATAATGACCCACCAATAATGAATATGAATCCCATATGATAATATCTTCGAATTCAAGAAAAGGAAATAATGTTTTTGAAGTTAACTTTTATTAGTTTTTTCAATTTAAATTTTATCAAAATTGTTTCTATTCATTTTTAAATATTTCAAGAAATAATTTATACTAAACTTTAAAAATTGCATTAACTGTTTTCTATTAAAATTTACTAACAAAATTACACTATAAAATTACAACATACAGAGTGTGTGTACACACTCCTATGAAAGATACTTTTTACGTTATATTTTTAACTCAATTGGCGCCCTTTCTCATGGGGTGTGTATGTGATGGGAGTAGAAAGTTAGGGCATACGGCGTCATATATCATGAAAGACATTATATATATCCTACAACGTCCTATATTTGAAGATAGGGCGACGTAGGCTAGACCTACGTGCCCTATATTGAAATATAGGGTGCCGTAAGGTGTACCCTATGGCACCCTATCTTCAATATAGGGTGTCGTATGTATAGCCTACAGCACCCTATATACTAAATAGGGCATATATGAACATTTTTTTAAAAAAAAACATTCTGTTCAATTTTATTTAACCCCTTTACTACATTTGATTCAGTTTGTAGTAGTTAATTCCATTTTGTACACCAGATCAAATCCAGACATAATAAACACATATCAGAGTTAAAAACAAAAGTCATTGTGGTGGAGAAACACAAAATTCATCAAGAGTTAGACGTATATATCAACCTAAGCCAAGACCTTTGTGGCAGCGAAACACAAAAGTCATTGTCTCATTTACTGACTAAAGATCATTGTACATTTGTGGCAGAGAAACACAATTCATCAATCTAATTAAACTTATAAAAGTCGACATCAAGAATTAGAACTATATATTCACTTTCAAGAAATAATAATTATTTACAAGTTAAGAAGACGTCTAACCAACAAATCTCTGATCAAATCAATGTCAGCAGCCAAGTAAGCATCGTCATTATAAAAAATCTATAAACTTAAAAATAATTAGACCAATTCAAATTCATCAAACTAAACGATTAAAATCATACAAAATTCAATTAAGAATTAACTAATCAATATTTGATAGATTGCGTATTACCCCTTCTAAATCTCTAATCAATCCACTCTGAATAATATTATACGTGTACTGATGACATAATATCCGTACTCAGTATTGCCTGATTATCGAGGGCACTAAAGATAAAAAACATATTGTTAAAACGTATAAAGGGAAAAAACGACTTTCAATGAAAGAACTTAAAGTCAAAGTACTTACTTTTGGATAAGACCAATGTGTGGTTCTATTTCTACTTTCACATTTACCACCCATAAATCATATGTCTTGAGTGCGCTGCGATTGAATTGACAATCGTTACATATGAAAACAACATATTTAAACATCTTTAAAAGCAATAATTTACAAATGGAAAAACTTATGTATCAAAGACATATTTTTCGATGTCCCCCTGCCTTTCTGCCAACCAACGGATTAAACCAATACACAGTATTTCCAAGAAGGCAGATAACACAAAGACTCCAATGATAACTACAACAGCACATATAAATGAAAATGAAGATAGCAAAACAAGTTAATTACGAACAATTCGGCTAAATGTGTTAAATGGATAACTATAATCTATACCTTTCAATTATTAGCACAAGGTAACACAACTTTGGATTAATGTCTGCACTTATTGTGTTCCCAACGTAATGCACCCTGTGTTCTAGAGAATTATAACTTTTTGTTGTATCGCAGGACATACAAATCTATACAAATCATCTCTAGAAACGTTGGCGGAAATATTGTGGAAGGTTCTATTAAAGAGTTAAATAATAAAGGAAATAGTGAATTATATAAAACCTAAAAAATGACATCATCAATTGCAGATAGGAATATAAAAAAATTATAAGATTGCAAACTAAAGCCATGATATATCTAGGTCGCAAGCCATGCTATATCTAGGTCTTACAGTGATAGGAATTGTTTCACATCATCCTTGTCGATATATTCATATGTGACCACTACCCACAATCCCATCAAGCATCTGCATGGTCACATGTGTAAATTTTTCTTGTAGCTGCCGTAGCCGTGACAATGATGGAAATTTTGCAGCTTCTTCTAGACCCTAGTAAAGTAGAGAATACAGATTATAAATATAATGTCGAAGAAAAATCAAGTAAGATCATAAGGTGACTACTACCTCATGAGGTGTTGTAGGTGTAGAAATGAGATTTTTTTTGCCAAAGAATGAAACAACCCTTGGATTGACATAAATGGAGCATCTCTTGATTAGGGATTGGGATATCGGAGACTTCCACACCATCTTCAATACGTGTCACCGAGATGCGAGATAAGCTATCTGGAATTGGCATACAATGGTGCGTAGTAGCTTACCTGTAGAAATAAGCATTGGGAACAACGCAATTGGCTCATCCAGGTAGAGAGTACAATGCTCTCCAACTTCTGCGGGTGTATTAGGAGAAGGGTCACCCAGTACTGTCTCAAGCGGATTATTGCTATCTTTGCTACTGGAAAATACAGGGGAATCCATGTCCTTCAGTTCATCAATTAGCTTCCCTAATTTCAGGATAGCTGTGAACTCAACTCTCATCTGCTCACGTAGATTGTCTATCATCTGGGTTTGTATCTGGCTTTAAATTGAGCTATGAAGTTGAGCATCAAACTCATCACGGAGTGATTGACGCATCTCAGCTACCCTAGATTTAATCTATGCTTCAGTGGACTATTGAGATGGTCATCCAAAATATTTTCCTAGACCGGTTCCCCTCGACTCCCCTTGAACTTGGCCTAGGTTATTTGGCTTTCCAATCACCGTCACTAAGATGTCCATCCTCCCACTTTGACTAAACGTCCTATGGATGCTCTGTTGTGCAACGTCATCCTGCATCGTATAATACGTCATAAGTGAGGTACTAATAAACCCAAGATAAACAATCACATGTAATCATTATATGTCAACAATTACAATCCTTCCAGCCACCTCAGTAACTGCTTCATTTATGTACTTACCACCTTTCATTCTCGCTGCTTTCCATTTTTTTGTGACGTTGAGGAGGAGCAAGGGCTTGAACAACAACGACGAATCTAAGGCGGATGCCTCCTGCAATTTTTGTTGCTCCTTTGCCATCATCTTTCGTTGAAGCTTTCTGTATCCGTCATGAGACAAATAATGTGAATAGATATCTGGAGCACCCTTTTGTTTGTTGACTTCACTTAATTCCTATTAAGGCATAAGAGGGAAATCTAAGTCAACAAAATGTAGATGATAATTCTTATACGATAATTGAAGGATGTTACCTGAAATTGTGGGTCTTGCCATGACCCCACAAACAGCTTCCAGTCTTCGGGGGACAGAAACGGATATTTCTGACATGGATCTTTATCTTTCTTTGACCCCCGAACATAATATCATGTCAGCTTGCTCTTGAAGTCTTTCCACCGTATGTGAACAAGCCCCATCCAGTGCTTCTTCATTTCCTTAGTGTCTGGAACATCATAGGTTTGCTGCAAAGTACAACATTGTATAATGAAATTTGAACCAATTAAAATAAAGACATAAATGAAGTGGTATGGAAAGTTACATACCACAATTTCTTGCCATATCATATCCCATGTTTCTTGTGGAACATACCGCCATCCAAGGTACAGTATGCTAACTTTGCTCCATGCCAAATACCCTAAATAGCTAATAAATCCAGCTGTTTCCACGACTCTACCACCCAGTCAATTCTGTTTCACTTAATCAGTATTTCATGGTCACATATCTTTCTGGCCAAGGAATGGGAAACTCTTCTTTTGTTACATGAATCCTATTTTTATTTCATCCGGGAAAAGCCATCTTTTTCTCAACAATGTCTTTGTCATTTGATCCAATAGCGTTCCGTTAGATAGGAATAGATTTGATAAATACTGATAACTCTCGGATAGAGTATTAGAACGGAAAAATCCATTAGATAATGAACTATTGGTTCTAAGCCATCTCTGGCGATGAATCAACAATTCAACGCCGATAGGATTCATATCAGCATCGAATTCTACAAGCACCTTCTCCCGTCGTTGGTGACGACGTGCAGTCAACGAGGTCATAGTTGTACATCCACTAATCTTTTTCACAGTAGGCTCTGGTATCACCATTGGGTTTTCATCTACATCTCCATCACTGTATGACTCATCAGAATTCGTTATATTTCTATTAAAAAATCAATGTTAGATATAAATAATTTGCAATCAGCATGAATAAAGTAAACAATGGTAAAAATATATGACACACAATACTATAACTCATATCATAATTAACTCCTTAATTTTTGTATTTTCCCATATTCCTTCACAGTGATCTTGTCTTACAGTATAGTGATCACCATCTACCAATTCCATTTCACGTGGTCTAGGCGAATTTATAGTAAAAGGGGTGTATCGTCTAGGTTTAAGGTTGGATCACTATCCTTTTGTTTTTTACTTTGAAGTACAATCCTTATTTTTTATTTGTTGGGTCTGTGACATAAAACACTTGTCTGACCTAACTTGCTAGAATGAATGGCTCATCTCTATAACCAACTCTTTCAAGATCAACTGAGGTAAATCCAAACCATTAGTCAACCACAATGACATTGTTGTTATCCCACATACATTTGAATAAAGGAAATTTAAACTTGTTGTAGGTCATCTCCCAAATTTCTTCAATAACTCCATAGTAAGCCATAGATTCCAATACAGGGTTCTTGCCTTTCGAACTTGAAAAATGCATGGCTTCAGCTACAACTATTACCCCACTATTTTGCACTGTACTTTTGTCGTCTTGAACATTTGTGTAGAATGAATACCCATTTATATCATAACCGCTCCAGGTAACGACCTAAAATACAGACCCCATGATAACCATTTGGTCATCTCAGAAGCATTGATGTCACGAGAAACCCTTTCCTTCAACCATCCTATGAACGTCTTATTCTATTCATTCATTATCTGCATGTCATTCTTTCTAGGATGCATCTTCTTTAACACTTGTTTATGTTCATTGAAATAAGGTTGAATTTCTTCTATATTATTCAAGATATATAAGTGTGCTTGTAACACTTCTTCATGAGGCATACTCCTCACTTTTAAACCTCATGTTCCCCATGCTTGCACTTTCTTCATGTGTGATTGTGCATTCACCCCAGATAGATAATCATTGCAAAAGTCCATAGCATCTTCCACTACATATCTTTCCACAATGGATGCTTCAGGTCGATAAGGATTTTTTGAATAACCTTTTAAAACCTTCATGATACGCTCAAAAGAGTACATCCATCTTAGGTAAACCAGACCGCACAGCCGTATTTCTCTTACTAAATGAGCAACCAGATGTACCATTATATCGAAAAATGCTGGGGGGAAATGCATCTCTAGTTGGGAGAGAATAATGTAACCTTCATTTTCTAATTCGTCTAACTTTTCAACTTCTATCTCTTTGCTACATATATCATTAAAAAAAACACAAAGCCTAGTTATGGTGGCTCGAATGTCATCCTTCATAATGCCTCTAATAGCCACTGGTAATAAATGCTGCATCAATACATGAGAATCGTGAGACTTCAATCCCACAAGCTTCAAATCATCTAATGAAACAAGTCTTTTCACATTTAAAGAATACCCTTGTGGCACCTTGATGGTATGCAAACACTCACAAAAAAAATTTTTCTC
>JANTPZ010155148.1:0-10020 GCA_025593235.1 Vachellia pachyceras
CTCATTGTACATAGGTATCTGGATCAACACCCTGGGGTAGTTTTTACTTCTTTCTAGGTCTTGTTTCAGGTTATCCAACTTGTACTTGGTGTATTTTTCCTTCCTCAACACTTTAACCCCCAAAAGCACGAGTGCCATGAGTACTCTTTCAACAAATAGCATAATTGACATACCTGAGCACAGTATGACAGCTAGTTTCAAGAGGGGTATGATCACTGGGTTTCTTATAGATTCCCAGGCATATTGCAGCTTAGTTGAAGCATATTCTGGAATTGTCTCATTAGGCTGCTCAAAAATAAGGTTTCTTATGGTTTCTGTGGCCCTTGAAGGTAGGATGGAAAGTTGGGCTGTAGACTCTGCCTGAACAGAGCTACTTGTGAGATGAGGAAATTGATGGTGGGTCAATGACTTATACGAGCCTTGAACTACTGGGTGTGATGTATCCAGGAGATGAACCCTTCACATTAAATAGAAAACAGAGTTGGTTGAGAATGAAGACACGCATTTGGGTTTAGATGGACGAATGTAGTATGATGAATAAGATGTGATGAGGAGAGCTGCTCTTTTCGAGGGACACATGTTCTTCATGCAAGCTATGGTGCTGTAATGTAGCGGCTTGATCGCTATATCTCTGTCGTTTCTTACCGACAATGTGATCAAAAGTTTACTGTCAAAGATTTTGATCATATTAATAATTGCTCATTGTATCTATCCGATATATCAGATTGTGTTATCTTGTGAATAAATATTAGATAGATGCTTACGGCATCAAGCTGGCATAATTGGTATTCTTCTGTAACTTCTGCAGATAAGGTAAGCATTCCTTAATCTGATAAATTTCCGTTTTAGTCATGTGAAGGTTATCGTAATCCTAACTCTGGATGCCTTTTGTCATCTGGTTTGAAGTTTGAAGTTAAGTGACCCGAAGTGGTTTATGAATTTGTCAAACACCTTTAGGATCATGAATGTGAATGCTCCGGAGTAAGCAATTGCAGGGGAAAATCGACTATCTGGAAACGGCAGATAGTTTATGTCTGATTCAGATAACTTGTATTTATACTGGAACACGGGCAGTCGTCAGAGAATGTTTGGATTTACCAAAATGTGTACGCATAAAAGTATGCATGTACACGAGTTTTATACTCTGCTAATATGTAAGATATGCTATGAGCCAAATTACCAAGGATTAGTCTTTTAAAAAATTATGATGTGGAAAAGGGATGATTCCACTCTTAGTTGGTTGTTATCTTCATTCTGTTGATCTCTTTTGATTTAACCATTGGAGATTGAAGTAAAATATGAACTACTTTCCAAATATATTTTTTGATGCAAGATTAAGATCTCTAGTGTATCCATTTGCTGGATGGGTTGCATGATGCCATCAGTGGCGTATATGAAAATCGTATACTAATCATTAGCATTGTGGAAGAAATATGGCATGTGCTATTTCATTGTCACCATAGGGTCAATTATTCCATCAGGACTTCGGTGTAACAAATTTTGACTTGTTGAAGACCTTGAAACGTGAGCATGTGAATTGATGTTGTAGCTAGTTAAAGACGGAGATGATCTCTTTGCTTTATGTTTATCCCTTTGTTAGAGAGTTTACTTCTCCCAGTTACATCTGGTACAAATCTATGTCTGACCTTCAGACAGTTTTCTTATTATTTACCAATGATAAGATTTTCTTAGTTTTTAAGGGCCTGCATGCATCCTTAATATTGATGTGCATATCTCTTCCCAGGTTTGCCAACTGGCAAGATACTTGTACACTACAGTAGTTGGTCAGTTGAACCGCCTTATGCATGGGAGAGTGCACTAGTGTATTCTTGTTAATATGAAGTTGTGCTCAGTGAAGTTAAGTTTTTGGTTACATTAACATAGTTTAAGATTAATTAGAGTCCCTGCTCTCTTTTAGCACATCCATGGAATACTGGAATCTGACTCAATTGATATTCTTTTCCTTGTGTTAGAAGTTTAGCACTTGAAGCTGGGTAAATTTGGTAATGTATTTGCATTAAGCAAAATGGTCAAATCTGTTTTTTGCCCCTTCAGTAAAAGGAGTGTGGATGTCATCTTTTGTTGCCCTGCATTTTTTTACGTTAATTATAATTATGCATTTGCACATGTTAATCCCGCAGTAATTCTTGGCTTGTTGAGCTGGATACGGATTGATATGCTTTACAAATGGCTACAAAGGTCGGATGAAACCCGGAAATATTCATCTCTACGATAAAGATTATTCCTTCCTACATTGTGGCTACGTCATGTCCCCCGTCTGTTTTGGGATTTTTACTGTTGTTTTTTTATGTTATATTAATTTTATCCATGTTTATTTTCCCCAGCCTGGCTTCTCAGTCCCACTATAGGAATGTGATTGTGGTAAGCACAAGAAGGACGCTAATTTGCAAAGCTTTCCTTTAGAACTGAAAAGCCTGGTGGTAAATTGAAAAGCGATGATGGACGGTGAAACTTACTAGTATAATTAAACTATGTAGCTTGTGAATAATAAATTATGGGAAGAAAAATGACAATGTTCATGCAATTGGTCGTAGTTGCTATATTTGAAGCTGGCCTTTTGTCCTCCGCCAGAATTAGTAAATTGTTTTAGGATTTGGCTGTTGCAGGTGGAAGCAGCGTGTGCTGTTGGGTTTTTAAAAAAAGGATTCAAGAGGCAATAATGGCTACTAACAAGGTTTGTTTTGCTTGCACCGCTGGTTTGGGAAACGCGCACACACGACCTGTGTGAACATTGAATAGAGCAAATCATAATTTTGGAAGCATTAGAGGAAATATGAGTGAGAATGGATCACTTGTGGGGAGGAAAGAGCTGGAAACAGAGCTGATACGGCAAGTCATAATGATAATAGTGAGCTTTATAGCGAAGAAGACAAGCCACTCACCCCTTAGGTGATCGCAGCCCACAAGCAAACGCCATTAACCCAAAACTCTTCGCAAATTGCCATGAATCACGCAAGGCAATATGCCCTCACTCAACATATGAGACGAATAAAGCATCAGATGTTACATTTTAAATTTAATCCTTATCCGAGACATTACTAGGGATTTTTTCTAATGGACATTCCAATCTTAAGTTTATAACATGTTCGTTCGTTCTGTTAGACTCTACTCTGTTGGTAAAAGCTGATTCCATGCTATTTCAGCTATTCCGAGATACTGTGGGGAGTTAGTTTAATAAAACTTGGTCTACAACCAAAGTTTACAAGTCGTGCCCATCTCATTTGAAGGTGCTGTGCTTAGAAGACATTTTGGGATTAAATCCCCTTAGTGTAATTTTCTTATTTTTGAGCTTTCTGCTCTCCTTATGTAACAAAAAAAAAAAAGATCTACATGGGCTATCTATTGGGCCTGAAAATGGGTCTGCGTGCTTAATCAATCCAAGAACCAAATCAGTATTGAGCTCATGCACCCTTTGGGGAAGTCACAGGATTCATCCATGCTGGTTGTGGGCGTGGCCCTTTCGGTGCTTGTGTGATACATAAAAAAAGTTATTAATTTATTTCTCGTTAGATACAATTTTTAAATTATTTTGAATGAGAAAAATTGCTATTAAAGAATATAATCCATTTTAAGCTTGACACTGATGTATTTTAAATCAATTCAATAAAATTTATGTATCCAAATATGACAGCGATGTCTTCACCAAAAAAAATTGTTAAATTGCCTTTTTACTACATTATTTTTTTTAGCTGCAATACTTTTTTGTATATATTATATTTATTCTTTTTGTGCTACAATTTATGGCACAAAGTGAACTTATTTAAACTGCAAGGTATAACGTAGTCTACTACAACAGATTCACCATGATAAATTGAAAAGTGAACGCTTTCAACAAGTTTTCTAGAATTTCAGCTTATCTATCAATATATTTCAATATCGGTAGTATATTTGTCTGTCATTTACGTGGTAAGATTCATAAACACAAGAAGATACATTCTTCAGTTTGAGGAGAGGCATAATACGCAAAATAAAATATCCAAGGGGCAAAAAAAAGCCAATAATCATAACAGGTATGAGGCATAGATGAACAACTAGCTTTCTCTTTCATCATCTTTAGGTCTTGCGGAAGAACTTGAGCCCGAGGTCATCTCCACCACTTGACTGTGTGTAAACCTTTGTAATTGAATCATTCGTGCATAAATCCCATCTGGGTGATTCTTCAACAGATGTGAGTGAGATCCTTGCTCTGCAACTTTCCCATCATCAATCACTGCAATAACAATAGCATTCCTAATAGTTGATAGCCTATGTGCAACTATAATGGTTGTTTTTCCAGAACATGCACGATTCAGAGCCTCTTGAACAGATCTCTCAGACTCAGCATCAAGTGCACTGGTTGCTTCATCAAGAAGCATCACCTCCGCCTTCCTCAAAAAAGCTCGAGCAATCGCTATTCTCTGCTTTTGCCCTCCTGATAGTTGAACTCCTCTCTCTCCCACGAATGTTTTGTATCCATCAGGCAGAGCTGATATGAATTCGTGGGCGTTGGCAAGTGTTGCTGCTTCTATTATCTCAGATTCTGTGGCTGATTCATGCCCATATGCGATGTTTTCATATATAGTGGCAGCAAACAGACAAGGCTCTTGAGGTACCACAGCAATGTGCCTTCTTAGAGACTTGAGATTGTATTTTCTAATGTCCTTCCCATCAATCATCACTCGCCCAGATGTTGGATCATAAAATCGTTGTATTAGTGCAATGACCGAGCTCTTGCCACAGCCACTAGGTCCAACAAGGGCAAGAACTTTTCCAGCCCTAGCCCGAAGATTTAGGTCTCGAAATATTGGCATGTCAGGGCGTGTGGGATATGAGAAGTCAACATGTTTAAGTTCAACTTCACCACGAAGACGATCGGGGACAGGAATAGCATTTGGGTCATCTGGCTCAATCTCAGTTCTTCGGTCAAGGAGATCGAAGACCGACTTCATAGCTCGACCTCCCTTGATAAAGTCAGGTGCTAGGGTTAAAGTTTCAGCGGCACCGTTGGCGGAAACCATGAGGACCATAAAAACTCTGATTGTTTTAGAGAAATCAGAGATTCCGTGCTTCACAAGCCAAGAAGCATACCACAAACCAAGTGCATAAGAAGAATATAGTGCAAACTGAGCTATCCCAAACCCACTTCCAGAAATCTGTCCCTTCCAAAAGCACTGTCGTAGTGGAGTTTCAAGGTTGGAAGTGAAAAGTCCAACAATTTTTGTTTCAGAGTTGAAGGCAGCAACAGTTCTAACATTTGCAATGGCCTCTCCTGCTAGTTGTGTGGCCTTGGAATGAGCTTCTTCCAGGTCTCCAGAGAAACCAGTCATGAACATTTTCTATGCACAATTAAATACAATGTCAATGATTAATAAAAAAAAGTAAGAGCACAATTGAAATTCATATCATGGTAGAAAGAAATGCAAGCAAACCTGTAAAACCGTGGCTGCAACAACAACGGGGAAGACGGCTACGAGGACAAGGGCAAGGCGCCACTGCAAAACAAACCCTGCAGTACATGCAACTAGCATAAGGGCCGTGTTTTGGACAATTACTGAAATGCGATCTCCAATGGCTGATCTGACATTGTTGGCATCAAGAGCAAGCCTTGCTGCAATCCTAGCACTCTCATTTTCCTCCTGATCAAACCATGCCATTTCATTCTTGAGCACAGCGGTCAGCATCTTCTCCCTTACTCGCTTCGTAAGATTTTCTCCCACAGTATCCCAGAAGAAATGTTGGAGTGTATTAAAGATAAACGCAGCAGATGAAAGGCCAATCAGCAAGTAGCAATACTTTTCAATTTCTCGAATCATAAACTTGTGGTTTGGATTGTAATAGACACTAAGGACTGCACTAAGGACATAAGCAAAGAAGGCACTAAGGGATCCACAAACGACAGAGCCTATGGAACCAATTAAAGCATATAGCCATTCAGGCGAGTTCATCTTTGCAAGGCGCCAGAAGGAACTAGCTTGGTCTTTGAAGGCAAGCTTTTCAAGGCTGTAATTTGGATGTGGTGCATCAATGGACAGACTAAAGTCATAAGCAGAGAAGTCCGACAGCCTGCGTGAGTATGGAGACCGACCATAAGAGGAATTCCGAGCTATTATAGGTGAGCTGACAGAGTTTCTGGCACTTGAAGGCCTGCAAAACATTATGTCAGGAGCTAATCAATTTGAGTTCAACTTAAAATATCTAAATGATGAACACATTCTTTATGACTTTAATTTGACAACTTCTTTTGGAGATAGGTAACCTTGCACTACTCTTTCTGGCATTACTCATAGCAGTTTCATGTGCTGCCTCTTGCATCCGAATGAGCTTAGCATACACTCCATTTTCACCTTTAGCAAGGAGCTCATCGTGAGTTCCAATTTCAAGAACACTTCCTTGTTGAAGTACAGCCACAAGGTCAGCTTTGCGAATAGTGGATAGGCGATGGGCAATTACAAGAGTTGTTCTACCAATCATGAACCGGTCTAGTGCCTCTTGAACCAGCTTTTCTGACTCGGAATCTAATGCACTTGTTGCTTCATCCAACAGAAGAATGGCTGGGTTTTTCAACATTGCCCTTGCAATTGCTATCCTTTGCTTTTGCCCTCCAGAAAGTTGCAATCCTCTCTCCCCCACCTGCCATTTTCAATAATATATCACTCATTAGATAATTCTAATTTTTATCAACCAAACACGAGAGTGAAAATAGATTAGGACCATCTAAATTAGATTTGGACAATTCAAATCTAATGGGTTGGAGAAACTTATCACTTTTTTATGAACACCTTAACCAATTTACATATCTTATAAGAACAACAATACATTTTCTTTATCGTCATGAACAATTATTATCATTATCAAGAATGACAAATTGCTTATTTTATTTTTATCTATAAATAAGGAGCCTATTAAGTTAAACACAGAAAGCATCTCCCGTAATCAATTAAAGTAATCAATTAAAGAAGAGCATACAGTTGAAACACACTGACAAGTTTTGTTATTATTTTATGGCAGCTCCACCTAATTATTAATCCTCCCACCGGCAATTTGGCTGGCCTTTACTTAATAGCATTCAAGCACATGCACTGTAGATTGAAGCATGTTACCCTTTTTCAAATGCAGTATTCGTGGCTTTGACTTCTAAAATTTATGATAACATAGGACTAATTGGGTTTATCTTGTTGACTAAACGAATTTATCAGATGACGATGATCATGACAACAAGAAGAACAACAACAATAATAGAAGTTGCAATTGTAAACTACCAAATATTTACAAGCAAACAAGAAACCTCTTGGTCAAGATCCACATGATGGGTTTCCCACCTTCCACAAAGTTCGGCTTTACTCCACACACACATGACACGAGACATCGCATTATGATGTTCGTTACCTTTGATAATAACTATGGCGAAGGTTATTGGTCGTTTTGGATTAGTGATGAATTTTTTTTATAAATAATTTACGATCTAGAAGATAAATATGTAACTCAATTTGAGTAACTGTTTTATAATCCTATGATAAATCGCCTCATAATTAATTTAGTTTTCAAATTCTTCTATATATCCAACCTATATCTTGTCATAAATCCCAAAAAGATGAGTGGCGACCATTGAAACAAGTGGATCCTTATGTGCTGATCTTTCAATCCAATGATGTGATTGATATGATTAGGTTATCTCAATCAATAACCAAGACAATTATGTTCCCATTTTTCTCTAAATATGCGCTAAACTAACTAACCTGCGTATGATAGCCTTCAGTAAGCTTGATAATGAAGGAATGAGCATTGGCTACCCTAGCAGCTTCTTCAATCTCAACCTGGTCTGCATCTGGCCGACCCAACAGAATATTATCTCTGATTGTGGTGGCAAATAATGCGGGCTCTTGACTTACTAGTCCTATTTGCTGCCTCAACCATCTAAGCTTCAATGCTTTAATGTCATGCCCATCAAGCAAAACTTGTCCTGCACAGATTGGCTAAATAAGTAATCAAATAAAATTATAATGAATAAAATGGATTTGAACCAAAATTTTCAGTTTACCAGAAGTGGGGTCATAGAATCTCTCGATTAGGGAGACGACGGTGCTCTTGCCGGAGCCACTACTACCAACCAAGGCAATAGTCTTCGCGGCAGGCACAACTAGGGAGAAATCATTGAGGATTGGAACATCTGGCCTTGATGGGTAGGAGAAATCTACATTTTTTAGCTCCACTTGTCCCGTCACTGACTCTAATTCCAAGCCTGATTCACTGTTTCGGTCTATCCCTGGCTTGTGATCAATTACGCGGAAAATTTTTGCAGCAGCAACTCTGGCCTTTGTAAATGCAGCCATGCTTGGAGCAGATTGGCCCAAACCCCTGCGCAAAAGTTGTTCCATAATTATATGCAGATGAATTTAATATTGGTCACAAAAGAATTGCTTTAATCTAAACAATGAGAAATGTAATGCACGAACACAAATGAAAACTTGGTTACTTACAGTCCACCTATCATAACAGCAAACATGGTGGCGATGGCAAGTCCGCCATTGGTGTGGTGGTGCCTGACGAGGTAACCTCCGTACCATAACAGAAGAGCGTAACAACAAAAAACGACGAAGTAAGTGGCACCCAATCCCATTCCCTTAGCTAGTCCAATTCTGTAGCCGATCTTCTGGACTACTTTCAACGCCGACGAATAGGCTTGTAACGCCTGGTTCTCCCCCACGAATGCCAGTACCACTCGAATTTGCGCTACGGTCTGCAATTTATTTCAATATTATATGAGCAACGCCTATATGCAAAAACACAACAGTTTAGAAGTTCTCGTACAAAAGACACAGAAGTTTCAACCCACCTGTTCCACAATGTTGCCGGCTTGAGACAGAGCTGCCTGGCTTTTGCCGGAGAGCTTGGCCAACGTGGCTGTGTGAATGCCTCCGATCACAGCTATCATTGGGACTACTGCGAGAGTGACTAAAGCTAACTGCCAAACAGCTGTGAAGCCTACCACAAATCCAGACACGAAGGTAGCCATGTAGTGAATGAAATTACCCAGCTGCATATGCACATAAAGCAAGCACAGAGTATTATCAGTATTCTATGGCAAGAATAGAAACAGAGATGAACCGTATCAATTAAGAAGTGGGTATGCTTCACCTTCTCGCTGATGGCATCTTGGACCATCACAGCATCGGTGTTAACGGCACAAACAACGTCGGACGTTCGAACCTCGGTGTCAAAATACTCAATGTCCTGGTTTAAGGCAGCTTCGAGGTACTTTATTCTCATTCTTGTCGACTGTCTCTCTCCAGTCCACATCCAGCAGGATATCTCTGCGGCAAAAACCAGTTGTTCTATTAACATTCACGATACTATAGACAAAAAACCACTCCTGAAAGACCATGTCTAGAGAACTCACCTGCCCACGAGGATGCCCATATGGCAGCACCCACCACCAAGAAGTAAAATGCATACTGCAAAATACCACAAGTACAAGGCTTCAATACACAAAACATTCATTCCATAACACGAAGTATCTCGTTATTGTGACTGAATTACCTTGACTACTTCTCGGGTCATCTTGTCCACATCATTGCTATTGGACCCGAAGGAATTCACAAGATCAGCGAAAAACCGAAGGAACAGAGGCAGAGAACACCCGTGCACAATTGCCCCCAGTGTTCCAATTCCCATTAGAATGTAATCTAATCCATCTGCGAATCTGAAAAGCTCGCCGAATCCGACGGGCGGAACAGTGTGTGGCTTCTCTTCGCCATCTTTCTTGGGCTCAGAGCTTTCCATGTCCCTTGTGTCACGGACTCTCTAGAGAATCCTAGATTTCTCTAGAGTCTCCTTGAAAGCACTTGTACATACTAGCTTTCTCTAGGTTTCTCTAGAATTCTCCACACATTTCTCACATGTGTAAATATCTAGATATTTCTAAGGAGAATTCTGGAAGGCGAATATAGGCCGTAGGATCGGATAGATCTCCACCGTCCATTGAGGAGGTGGAGTTGTATATATACCCCCTAAGGGTGGAGT
>JANTPZ010155154.1:0-12488 GCA_025593235.1 Vachellia pachyceras
CTTTACTCTTTTCTTTCCTTTCATTCTCGTGGGATAATATAGGAAGCAAGTAATGGTTTCCCATTGGAGTCCTATGTATTCCTGTCTATCAGGAATTTACTTTTCTCCCTGTCTATCAGGAAGTAGCTTGCCTTGTGCTAGGGCAATTAGTCCCACGTATCCTTGTCTATCAAGGATTAGCTTTTCTTCCTGTCTATCAGGAAGTAGCTTGCTTCTATTGATATAATCCATGTCTATCAGGGATTTGCCTTCTTCCTGTCTATCAGGAAGTGGCTCGCCTAACTGCGGCGATGGCATAGGAAAATCACCATCCCCAAACTCTAGAGAGATACTTTTTGGCTAAAACATTTTCTGGTATACTTTCTATTAGGTATTTCCTCTTCTCATCATAACGCAACGTTCCTTGTCCCAGTCAGGGAACCTTTCTTAACTTTCTTACTTAATTAGCAGTGGCATTTACTAATGAGAACTTAATTTCTCATTTTCATACTTGGCCTGAGAATCATATCCTTCCACGATGCCTGAAAACATAGTGAAATGTCACTAGTTCAAGTCTCATTGCCTAAGGCATCTTTAAGTTCTACATGGTTTGCCTTTACTATTCTGGGATGTATCATATCACTTCTTTATCTATTTCTCATCATCTGTATCATTATAACAGGCTATCTGATTTTCCTTTTGGTAGCTCTCAAGATTCCTTGGCCAATTCATCCATGGTCATTTCAACTCTACAATTTATTCTCGAAGGAATCTTTTATCATATAAAAATTTTAGCCTATATATACTAGCCACATAATTGAAATTAGAAGACGTGATGAGAGAGAGAAGTGATTATGGATTTTGAGGATAGAGAAATCGGGAAGTGCTAATGTTCCATACCCATGGAAACTCCCTCGCCGGGCTCCACTGCCGAGAAACAAGCAAGGAATGCTAATAGGATTTTGCAATTTCTCATTTTGTGTTCATCCATATCGGTCAGATCTGCATGTACATGGCGACGGTCAAAGAGAGGATGAAGGCACCGATGAAGGGGCCAAAAGCCATGGCTTTGCTGAAAGGTCACATAGTTGAAGAAGATGATATAGAAATTATTTCAACAAATTAAAAAAAGCTCAAGTATGTTACAGCTTTATAGTTAATTAATGGCCATCTTCTCCTCCTCCTCCTTCTTCTTTGAATGAATCATTGAGAATGTTAGTCTCAGACAGATTGTGATAGGGAAAAAATTTTCTGATACATCATTTGATTTGAGTTTAGAGGAAAAGATGTGAACTAATTATTGTTTCTTAATTAGTTACTTTACTTGAGGCTTTTGCTTTAGTACAAATGTAGAATGGATTTCCTGTTGGCATTATTGAACCAAATGGTTATTGGTTTAAGCTAGCTTCTGACCCTCTGTTTATTGTACAATGTTTATTGTGCAATAAGAGGCATTTCGGTTTGGCAATTTTGGAATAGACGAAGATGAGATATGAAGAAGTTTTTTTTTAGGGGGTTGTTAACGGGTAACCTGTACCCGTTTCACCCCGCCCGTTTAAACTCTTACCCATTGGTACGGGTTTAAACGGGCTACACCACGGGTACGGGGTGCCCCGTACCCGTGTGTGCTATGGTCGGGCCACGGGTTACCCCACGGGGCAGCCCCGCCCGTTGCTCACCCCTAGTGATGAGCCTTGTCGTGAGGGCACAATCAAATAAAAAACTAAGCTAAATGCAATATAGTAGCACTAACCTAAGTCGATCTCTACGTGGAGCTTATATTTAATTCCTAAGTAACTTAATGTAAATAAACAATTAACTAAGAGTTATCAAATTGATTTTTCTAATTAATTAAACTAAATGAATGCACTTAAATTCGATAAAATGGACGTCCTAGGTGATTGAATCCACTAACCTTCCTTGTTTTATTTAATATTAAATTATTCTTTTAACTAAGCACAAGGACTAGTAAGAACCTTTACTAATCAATATTCCTAACTTTTTAATTTAATCTAAACCTAGACTCAATTAATCAATTAGAAATATCTTAAGACTTAGCTCGTGTTAGATTTATAAAAGATCCTCTTTGCTTTCAATTAATTCCTAGAAACCTAGCAAACTAATTGATTTTAAGAGAATAAAAGAAAGCAATTGAATAACAAAAGTCGTACTATAGTTCAATCACAATCTAAAGTACCAATCTAACACAAGTATTACAATCAGGATTACATCAACCAATTATAAACATCTTCCATATATATAAATCATAAACTCTAGCCACCTAGAATTACAATCTAAATATATAGAGATTGGAAAGTGAAATTAAAATAAAAGAACTCCCCTAATTGCTTAAGGACTCATGTTGGTTTCTTCATTACCGTCGGACAACGAATTTAGCCGCTCATGGTTGGAAAATTAACTTCCCTAAAATATTGAGATTCCATGGGATGGTGGCGATGACGGATTAATTTCCCAGGCGGCATCTTGGCTTCTCCTTTGCGTGAATGTGTGTGTGAATAGTGGCCGCGCTCTTCAAACTTGGAATAAGGAATGGATTGCTTCGTGGCTCCCTTTGTAGATGATTTAATTCCTCAATGAATTCCCCATCCTTATCTCCTGATAACAAAATAATAATATAATATAATATAATATAATATGAAAACAAAAATAAAATAAATGGATTTATAAATTTGGTCCTTGATTTGAATTTTAAACTTAGAATCTTAGATTTTTCTAATTTAAACTCAAAATCATAGATTTACTAATTTGAATTCAGAATCTTATATTTACTAATTTGAATTTATCTTCTGATCTCAATCTCTTCCAAAAATATCCTTAATTGGCTTTAAATTCATATAGTAATCATTAATCATAATTAATACAATTAAGATTAATAAAAGCCAATAATAGCACTAAAATCTCTTAAAATGCCACAAATTCACTTAATAAAATATAATTACTTCAATTCCCACACACTTATCCTTTTGCACTCCTAGCCAAAACTATGTTAAGTCAAGAGCCAAAAATAAAAATGAATAAGCAAATGCAAGCATCAAGAACCACAATTAGTAACTATAACTTATTACTTATCTCCAATCCATGCTCATACAACATGCTAAAAGAACCAAGCAATGATGCAAAGATTAAGAATAGCGAATGCAACTAAGAAACCCTCACAAAGTTAAGTGTTTGCACTCAATTCTCTCAGTGGGGTATTTTTCACTCAATCATCCATCCAACCAAACTCTACCATATGAAAAGTTAAGGGTAAGGGTAAAATGGGAATTTATGAAAAGTTAGACTGTGAAAGGGCATTTTGGTCATTTGACCAAGTCAAAGTCAAACAGTTGACCAAAAATCAGAAAAATTCACAGATGACCAAAAGATAGAGCAAAACTCACTGATTACCAGAAATTCAACCGATTGTTGAAATTCGATCTGGATAAGGAATTATGAAATTTTAAATATTTAAGGTTGAAAATATTTATTTAAGGTATCAGGAGTTCCCTAAGATCAAAAAGTAGAGTCTATAGAAATTCAGTGGAATTTATAGTATCTTACAAAATTATTACCCAAAGTATGACTAAAGCGATTTTCCCGAAAATGAGGAAAAATGCCCGAAAAATCCCCAAAAATACAATTTATTACAAAAAATAATTTGGAACAATTTAGAAGGTATTTTGGGGAAATATGAAGGGCTACAATATCAATGAACAATGTAGAAAATTATAAGGCCCTAAAAATGATATATTCTAAAATTACTCATTTCACGAGTTTTCGATAGGATAAAATAATCCTGTTGATTTTGGATGGATCAAGGGACATTTCGAGGGTGATGATTTGAATATATAAGAGGGAATTATGGAGATTAAATGAGGAAGAAAACATTTTCAGAAAAGCAGAAAAAGATTTACCGGATAGAGTTATGTTTACCGGTGAAAAGTGCAATCGGTAGAAGTAACTGAAGGGGATCCAGTTTGGTTACTCCAACCAAATTTCTAACCCCTTAGTTACAGCCATAATGATGTCAATTATGTGGCTAATATCTAAAACAAAAAATAGTAAATAAAAGGAATGGTAAAAATCATGATCACAGTGGGGGTTTAGGCTAAGGACTAAAGGGATTTGGGTTGAGGATTGGAGGGATTGGGCTTTACTGACAGTCGGCTTGGGGTGAGGCTAAAATAAAAAAAAAATTTAAATGAGGCATAACGGCGGGTACGGTCACCCAGTGGGTGAACCCGTGTCCCGCCCCGTTTTGGACCTGCCCGTGACGGGCCAAATTAGACAGGTTTAAACGGGCTCAATAGTTACGGCTACGGGGCGGGCAATTTTGCTCACCCCTACTCATCACCCATATAAAGTTTGCAGTGGGCTAATTTCATCACAAGCCCACAAGTCGCAAGCTGTCTCTATCAAGACATTACGACTACCCAAATCATACGGGGATCGTTAACACGATGCAACCTTTTATGCAACCACATCACGTCCCTTTTGTCACATGATATCTCAGTCAAGGATGAGACATGGATGACGTCATCCTCCTATTCTCGACCATTACTTTCTCTATCCCTGAGCTGTATGATCAGAGAAACGAAAACTCATTTTCGTTACAGTATGGCCATACATTTCTCAGACTCACTCATCGAGAGGCCCAGTAATATCTCTCAAATAATGTGAGGGACAAATCCCATCTTAATCACTCACATTCCTACACATGAAAACCCCTATGCCCAATCATAGCCTTTATCATCACCCCGTCAAAGGTGACTTTTGACTAAGTCAAAACTCAGCGACTCTCGTGTAGGAATCCATGATGATCTCAAGTCAAATGGCATTGTGATGTGAACACATATGAGATAAGCTAATGACTTAATCCATGTAGCTTTCTCATAGCGGGTCAGTCCAGCATCTTGTACTCTTACAAGTGCCTATGACTTTGACTCGTATCTACATACCTTATCAAAGTCATACTAGTCTTACCTTATCTACGCTCTTGCATAGACAACCAACCAGGGACATTTAAGACAATATTCATAATTCGTCTATGGATGTAATTATCACAACAAACATGCAAAACATATGATAATTAAATGGAGAAAATACATTAAAAGAAATAATGTGCGAGTATAATGATTGGCCCTAGGCCACAATTTCTAACAAATCGTATACTTGGTAATAATTTTATTAATTACCATAAAATTCACTTTATTTTTCTATGCACTGAACTCAACTGATTGAGGTCTCCTGGTACCTTAAATAATTATTTTTGGCCGATTTACCTTCAAAATTCTCTAAACAGATATTTAGGCCGAATTTTGACAATCTGTCAAGTTTCAGTTAATCAGTGAGTTCTGCTTTATCTTTTGGGCATCTGTAAATTTTTCTGATATTTTGATCAACAGTGGACTTTTTGACTTTGACTTTAACTTTGTTAAATGACCAAAATGCCCTTACACTGTCTAACTTTTCGTAATTCCCATTTTGCCCTTGACTTTTTCGCCCCCGGGCTTTTGTGTGATGACATTTGGTTCTTCCCAGAAGTTCACCCATCCTTACACTACTCCAGGGTGAGCACGCTTAACTGTGGAGTTCTCATAAAATTTCTCCTGCTGAGTCAGGTCTGACTTTGGGTTATCCAGCCCATCAGCATCAATTTTTCCATGCTTTCTTTTTGTGGGCTCTAACTTGACTTTTGACTACTGGTTTGGCCCTTTTTATCTAATGACCCTATTGCCCTTGGTCTTTATACTTAATGACATTTATGCCCTGGCTTACATTCTTAGTAATTTCAAAGCCTTAGGACTAAATTGACCAGGGTCTCTTTAGTCTATTGACATCTTCTCTTTTTGTACTTTTATTTCTAAGCCTTATCTTATATGAAACTATCAGTTTGGCCTCTATGTCAGTTTACAGTAAAGGGTGGATATTCATATATGTTATCCCCTGCATATGCTTGTAATTCTTATGCTAGCTCCTTCTCTTTTTCTTACATCTTGTTCAAATCTTGAAATGATTCTACCACATTGGAACCGGTCATTGAAGGTTCCTTTTTATCCTATTCTTCCATTGGTATACTTGGCTCTTCAGGTTCTTACATAAATGGTGCTTCCAGCAATTGTTTTAACCACTTATCACTTCGTAGCCTTTTCTTCGCTGGAAGTTCATCTCTTTGCCTCTTAGTTAAAATTGCATATTTTAGTTCCTCTACCTGTGGAAAATACATCCGTATCTCAGGATCTTCTTCCTCACCTAGATCCCCCTGGTTGATGGATGGTTCAGAATGTAAACTTATCTCTGGAATGTCAGTGAACTTTGTCCCATCTTCATGATGTAATGATTGTGTCACCTCTATACTTTGCTTTTTCATATTTAGCTAGTCCATTCATCCATAAATTCATGAATACAAAACATAACCAACTAGTATACAATCATAAGAGGCAACCAACATATAACATAGCATTTAACATATCACTTAACCAATCATAAACATGTTAACAAGCATGCACAACATAGGAATAACAAATGCACACTTATTCCAGTCACTCCCAAATCTTTGCTTTGATACCAAACAAATGAAACATACTTTAACTACCCCTTTAGCTTCATTTTATAGCAAAATGGAACCACTTTTGGCCTTGAATAGCTTAAGATTCCAAGAGAATTCAAATCTGAAATTTTGACTTTTAAGGTTACTATTCATAGAATTTTGGCCCAACTTTGAAAATTCATAACAAATTCTAGAAAAATTGAAATTGAGTGGTTCTAATTTCTATTTGAAGCTTATAAGATCCTCTGTAGGGAAAAAATACTCATTGAGTCATTAACTTGCCCAATTGATACAGTTTATTACGTGAAAAACTAATGTTCATTTGGTAATTTTTTTCTCAGGTTTTTCCATGATTTTCTGCAAACTTTGAAACATCATAACTTTTCGCACAAAACTCCAAATTCAGTCTTAGCTCCTTTTAGAGCTTGTTACATTAACTATTTTCCTAGAAAATGTTAGCTCATTTGGAGTTCATTTGCCCTGTTTCACATCATGCCAAAGTTCATGGTTTAACCAACTTTCTAAGTACTTTTAATCAAACATACCATTCCATATTTTCATATTTAAGCATGCTCACTTTAAGACCTCATTTGATCATGATTATACATGAATTTGAGAATAATTAAAATAATTAAAGCATGCTTTAACCACTCCATAACTACCATACATGTAGGAGTCTAATTTACAAATTCACATAACAATTTAAAGTAAAAGTCTAACTACTTGACATAATTCAAAACATCATCAAATGTCCACATCTTGCTTCATGCATCATGCATTTTTTCTTTACCCTTGAATGAGCTTCCACCTAAAAAATGTTAGTGAGAAAGAATGAGATTTCAAAGAAATCTCAATAACAAAACTTTCTAATATATTTAATAAAACGCATGACATTGTTAAAAATAAGTGAGAATGCATAATGAAATGAATGTGCACATGAGACATGTATATGCATATGGCCATAGCACATCAAGCACATATTCACACTTCCATTCTCATAAAATAAGTCATGTACAATTTCATAACAACTTCACAATAAATTGGTTTAAGTTAGAAGGTCTTGCTACCTTTAGCTCTTAACCTTTCCCTTAACTTTGATGCTTTCTTGATCAACTTAAAACTTGGTTTTTTTACTCCAAATACTTGCCTACATAATGCACAACGCTATTAAACATAAGCTATTACCAAGGCAAGAATCAATTAAATGCTCCATTAAACTTCCCCTTAAATTTCATAAACCCTAGAGCACTTAAACTTGCCTTAATGATTTCTAATGCTTCCCAAAACTTGTGCTCACTTTTACCATACACAATAATCTCATTTTAAAGCCACTGGAAGCATAAAAATCATCAAAACAACACTCATTCATCCACTTTCCAGATCTGGATGAAAATTCCCAAAAGAAGAGAAAAATGATTCTTTTCAAACTTTCAACTTATACAGTCACAAATTCTTGATCCCACACTATTTTTCATGTGTTGTTTGGCTTAAATACAACTATCTCACATCAAATGGAAATTTTTGCAACATCTCTCCCTTAGGGTTTTCATTCCAAAATTTATAAAATCATCAACAACAACCAAACAATCACAAGCTATATACCAAATTAATCCTTACAACACAAGGAGTCTTTTGCACCTAACCACTGACTTTAAATCCCTCTCTTTCTCATTATTGATCTCAATAACACTAACTTTGAATCTTGAAAAAGAGGAGTTAAATAAAAAATTCTAAACCATGGAATGGTAGAAGAGATCACAAGGATCAAGAATATGTAGTGGTTTAGGTGCTTAAGCTTCTTACCTTGTTGTTTTGGGAGATTGTTCTTCTCTTTGGTGGAGGAAAATGGCATCACTTTCTCTCTCAATTTGTAGCTGAATATGTCGGCCAAAGTGGAGGGAAAATGAAGAAGAAATGTGTTTATAAAATCCCTCACAAATAAATGGATGGCTAAGATCACATCTTACTTAAGGAGGTTAATCTAAAGGCTAAGATTCCTCCACCTTTTAACTCATATGCTCAATTCCTGTTGGTTGATGTTTAATTAAGATAACTAAGAGGTAACTAGAGGGTTATGATTTTGTTACACCAACCAAACCGAATTCCATTCGGTTACCTCTACCGATTACACTTTTTATCGGTAAACATAACTTTATTCCGGTAAACTTTTCTCTACTTTTTTGGAGATGTTTTTATCCTTTTTTAATCTCTATATTCTCCTCATAGTTATGGCGAAATCATTATCCCAAAAGTACCCCTGGAACTCATCCAAAATTAACAGGGTAATTTTATCTTGTCAAAAACTGCTGAAAACGTACAATCGGAGGGAAAAATATTTTTAGAGCATTTAAAATTACTACATTTTCTACTAACACTCTAGCCCTTTTCCTTTCCTCAATCTACCTTCTAGATCGTCTAAAATTAATTTTTGAATAAAATTATATTTTTGGGTTTTTCAGATCTTTTTCCCTTTGTTCAGGGAAATCGCCTTTATCATATATTGGGCAATAATTTTATAAAATACTATAAAATTCATTTAATTTTTCAATACTCTGGTCTCTGATCTTTGAGACCTCCTGATAACTTAAATAATTATTTTTCCCATTTCTGCTATTCAAAATTTTATAGACAGAAATCTGGTCCGAAAGTTAAAAATCCATGAATCACTGTTGTAACACCTCTTATTTATCCCTCTTAGCTTCAATTATAATTATTTGGAACCAATTCATGGCCTCAAGTAACTCAAATTGTCAAAAGGGACAAAATTGAAAACTTTCATTTTTAAGAAAGTTACTATTCACAGTTTTTAGGGCCAACTTTGAAAATTCGTAACTAATTCTAGAAAAATATAAATTGAGTGGTTCCAACTTCTATTTGAAGCTTATAAATTTATTTATGAGGGAAACATACTCATTTGAACAGTAAATTGTCCAATTGGTACAGATTAATTCGCAAAAATGTACTGTTCATATGGTAAAATTTTCATTTTCGCAGGATTTTCTGTGATTTTTCGCCAACTTTGGACAGTCATAAAATTCTGTACAAAACTCTAATTTCCGTGATATTTGGCTTGTTTTAAACCTTGCAATGTGAACTATTGTTTTATAAACTTTCAGATCATTTGGAGTTCATTTGCTATGTTTCCCGATAGGGCAAAGTAGGGGAAATGACCAACTTTACTTTCAACACTTGGCCAAATTTCTACCCTACTTCATAACTTACCATTTTGATTTCTAAACATTTCTTAACCATATTCACCTATGTAATTAGGCATTCTTAAAGCATATACTAGTTATCATAAGTCCATGATACATACACAAGTCATATTACATATTACATTACAACTTTAAACATCACAACATAAAGTCCATAACATATTCCACAACATTTCATATCCACTTTGCTTCAAGAATCAATCACTTTCTCCTTACCCTTGAGTGTGCTACCACCTAAAAATGGTTAGTGAGGGAGAATGAGATTTTTGGAAATCCCAGTAGAAAAACTATCTAACATACTTTCATAAAAATGCATGACAACTTTCTAAATAAATGAGGATTAATAAAAGTGTAACATGAAACACATAAATGCATATGGCCATAGCATGAACATGCATACATCCACACTTTCATCACCATAAAGTTCAAAACAAGTCATGCATCAATCAAAGGAATTTTCATGATAACATAGATTAGAGTTAGATGGTCTTGCTACCTTTACTCTTTAACTTTCCCTTTAAGTTGTAAGCTTTCTTGACGTCTTAGAAATTTATCCTCTTGCACCCAACACTTGCCTACATAATCAACAACATCATTCCCATTAATCACAAGCCATTTCCAAAACAAAAACCAAAGTAAAACTCCCTTGAACCAACTCTTGAACTTTAAGAACCTTAGAAACCCTAACTTGTCACTAATGTCTTCTAGGGTTTCCACAACCTTGTTACCACTTTTACCCTACACAAAAACTCATTTTGGACTCATTGGAAGCATCAAAATCATCAAGAGAAACTTCCTTCCCCCTGAACCTTCTGTGGCTGAGACATGCACACAATTTCCTTAAATGAAAATTTTCAACTTTCATCACTTATAACACTTGATTCTTGTTTCCAAATTCATATTCAAGCATGGTATAACTTGATTTTAGCTCTCCTATATCAAATGGAAAATTGGGCAGCATCTCCCCTAAAACTTCAAGATTTCCCAAGATTACAAAATCACCAAAACAATCTCAAAACAACCACAATATATATATATCAAAACACTCCTTACAACACAAGGAGACTTTTATCATCAATGAATAGCTCTAAATCCCTCTCTTTCTCACTTTGCTCTCAAGAACCCTAATCATCCAAACTTGAGAAAGAGAGCTCAAATCAAAATTCCAATCCATGGAAGTTGTAGAAGAAGTTGAGAGGAAGATTTTGATATATAACATAAGTTGTAACTCTTCTTACCTTGAGATTTCACAAGCTTTTCTTCCTCTTGATCCTACTCAAAAATGGCGTCTCCCCCTCTCTATTTTCAGCTTGCAAAGTCGGTTTTGAAGTGGTGGAAGAGGAGGGAAAATTTCATTTATAAAAACTTACTAAAATGGAATGAAAGGATGAGATCTCATCTTGGAAATTAAGGGCTAAGATTTGCCCACATGCATGACACTTTCCTTCTCCTCATTGGCCACTTAAAAGTAAGTAATGATGGCTGTAACTAGGAGCTAAAAATATGGTTTGAGTAACCAAACTGGATCCCCTTCAGTTACTTCTACCGATTGCACTTTTCGCCAGTAAACATAACTCTATTCTCGGTAAATCTTTTTCTACTTTTCTGAAAATATTTTCATCCTTATTTAATCTCCATAATTCCCTCTTAAATATATTCAAATCATCATCCTCAAATTATCCCTTGATCCATCCAAAATTAACAGGATTATTTTATCCTGTCGAAAACTCCTGAAAACGAGCAATTTTAGAATAAATCATTTTTAGGGCCTTATAATTTTTCTATATTTTTCATTGATATTCTAGCCCTTCATCTTTCCCCAAAATACCTTCTAAATTGTTCCAAATTAATTTTTGTAATAAATTATATTTTTGGGGATTTTTCGGGCATTTTTCCTCATTTTCGGGAAAATCACCTTAATTGTACTTTAGGCAATAATTTTGTAAGATACTATAAATTTCACTGAATTTCTATAGACTCTGCTTTTTGATCTTAGGGAACTCCTAATACCTTAAATAAATATTTTCAAAAATCGGTTAAATTTCTGATAATCAGTGAGTTTTGCTCTATCTTTTGGGCATCTGTGAATTTTTCTGATTTTTGGTCAACTGTTTGACTTTTACTTTGACTTGGTCAAATGACTAAAATGCCTTTACACTTTCTCTTAATGACTAAAATGCCATTTCACAGTCTAACTTTTCATAATTTCCCATTTTACCCTTAACCTTTTGGCCGTTGATCTTATGGTTTCTGACCCTTGGGCAACTTCCCAGGAGGTCACCCATCCTGGAATTGCTCCTTGGATGAGCACGCTTAACTTTCATATTCCTACCGACTTCCATCCACTATGCCATTATGGTCTGCGACTTCCGGCCTACAACTTTATTCCATTTATGAACTATCTATTCTTGAATTCCGTTTCGTATCATTATCAACAAGTTAGCATTTATATCAGTTAGCAGAAAGAAAATCATGGATATTACATTTCTCCCCCCTTAAAATAAATTTCGTCCTCGAAATTTACACATATGAGTCATCTATTCTTTTGTTTCCCTTCATACTTTCTCTTAAGCAAGTCCTTGCCATAATACTTTTATAATTTTCTATTATAATATCCTTCCTTTCATATAGAAAATAGGAATTTCTGGCACCATGACTCAGGCTTTGGGGTAAAACCAATCAATAACTATTCTGTCATCTTTAAACATTTTATACATCTACTTGACTAGGCTTATTTAGCCCTG
>JANTPZ010155161.1:0-16989 GCA_025593235.1 Vachellia pachyceras
TGAGATTTCCAAATCCACTATCAACAGTAATCTGAGGCTTCTCAAGCTTGTACAAATGGGAATTCACTCCCCTTTTCACTAAAACAGAGTGTTTCACCCTCCATTTTCTATCTCAATCTCAACCCAAGTGAAACAAGGTCCCAACCTTATATTTCTCACATATTTACAATGAATGTTTGCTTAAAGAAACTCTCACAAATTCTAGTAAAATGTCAAGACCCTAGATCCTTTACTATCCCTTGCACTATAGATAAAATAACCGTAGGGGGAGTGTTGCTAGATCTAGGGGCTGCAATTAACGTGATGCATAAGTCTGTCTATCAAGCTTTAGGGGTCAAAAATTTGAAACCTACATCTGTAGTACTCCAATTAGGTATCTGGATGGGGTTGTAGAAGATATTTTGGAAAGGTCAAGGATTAATTTTTTCTTGCAGACTTTTATGTGCTTGATATGTCTAAAGAATCCATGAGTGAGTACACCTTGATAATGGGTAGACCTTTCTTAAGGACCGCTAATACTATTATTAGCATGAAAGTGGGTAGCATATCAATGGAAGTAGGAGAAAGTAAGATCCAATTCAATATGTATGAGGCCATGAAACATCCATATGAGGACTATTCTCTGTTGAGCGTTAATTCCCTTGATGTTGCTGTTGATGATACATGTGCTGAATTGGAAATGAAAAATGAACTTGCATGTTCACATCAATTGTCGTATGCATCATTTACTGAGAGAGATTTAGAAATTCTTGTTGAACCCCATGATCCACGATTTTGTTCTTATAAAACGATTGAAAATGCACTCATCTCATATCGGTTGATAGCATGCTTTCCATGCCATACACACATTCTGTAAATGTCATCGACAAGTGTATGAATGCCTTACCCTATATAAATAGTGATGACACCTCTGGGAGAGGTATTTCATTTGATTTTGTAGGATTATTAAAAAGGACTTCAGTTGAGCCGGTTGTACCCATACTTGCTAAGTTTTGAAATACAAAAAATGAGCATAGGGACACCGATGAGACTCCCAAGCTGCCATAATTCTTAGGTTGTTCCTTTCCCTCATGTAATCATTTACTATGATGTTGTGATGACTACTTTATAAAATGTGAATGATTCAAGTGTGGGGAGGAATGTCGCCAATAGGATTTGCTGTTTACTTCTTTTGGATTGCTTTTGAATTCAATAAACTCCCTTGTTTTGAAATTAACCTATCTTCATGAGGTTTATGCTTAAAAAGGGTCTCGCTAGTTATGCATGAGCATGTGCTTAATGTGTGGTTGAAGTTCTAGGATTGGCTGTTAGTTTGCATCTTATGTTTTGTGTTTCCATCTCTGTGTATTTTTCTCTCTATGATGTTTCACCGCGATGAAATAAAATATTCACTGCAGCCAAACTTGTTGTCTGTCAAGTATGTGCTCTCAGGAAGTTTCTGATGTGACAAACTCAGTATTTCATCATGGCCAACATTGAGACTTTTCGTCTCCTACGGTTTTTTGCCGCGGCCAAACTTTGGTTGAGTCGCGGCGAAAATCATGTCTCTTCATCTCCCGCCAGTTTTCTTTTTAAGTTCATTTCCTTTTTCATTTTCATTTTTCCGTTGTTGCTGCTTTGTCTCTCGCCTTTTCGTTCATTCTCTGTTTACCCCCCGACTCTCGCATTTCTCCGCACCGCTACATTCTTGTCGACTAGAGTAAACAACTAAACCTTTTTCTTTCATTCCATTCCTATTTTTTTTATTTCCATTCAATGTTTTCACAGCATTTGCTATTCATATTTTACAATTTTCATCACGACAAAGTTAATATTTTCACAACGACTAACTCTAATTTCGCCGCAGCCAACTTCAGCTGCAACTGTTTTTCACTTGAGTTAACTTGTGCTTTTGTTGTTTTTCTTTTTGATTTTTTGTGTCTAACTAGTAACCATGCCTAGAACCAAGCTACCTAACGTAATAGAGCCCCTAACCCTAATCCCGAACCATCCTACTCCTTTGAGGACAGCTTAGAGTTCACAGGAAAGTGTCCTTTGGTCAAGGAACACTCATTCCCATTAACCCCCACCACTCATTCTTTCATCCGACATATGACTGAGTTTGGCCTTACCAGCCTTATCCTCGAGTGTACCCAGGGTAACCTCGCATTCGTCCATCACTTTTATGCTAAATACCACCATGAGTCCGCACTTTCCATTGACTATTGAGGAACCACATTACAGCACGTGATAAGTCGTAGTACCATCCGCACCCACTTCGCTTTGCCCATTGTTGAACGTGATCATTACGTTCAATTCATGAGTGATTTCCCTGAGGATGCCATTGCTGAGACTCTATGTCTTCTCGAGATGGGTTGGTATGTTCCCCGTAAGTCTGAGATGTACATTCGTTGTTCCAAGTTCCGTCCTGAGATGAAACCCTTTATCCACCTAGTCTGCAGTAACATCCTCCCCACTAGCCACTTAGCGAACCTTACGAAGTAGCAGGCCCTTTGCATTTACGTGTTGATGCAGGGGATCGGCTTCGATGTATCCATCCTTATATACTCTAGCCTTCGTGATGCCGTCCTCACTTCCAAAACTATGAAGGCCATCATCTTTCTGCATCTCATTTTCGATATGTTCGTTGAGTTGAAGATTCCTAAGTACCCTGAGAACCATCCATTTGGCCCTGCCCCTGCTTTCATATATGAGAGGATATGTTGAGCTCCAGCACCTCAGCCTGAGCCCTACATTGACATAAACGGTCTGCTGGCTGGGGATCAAGAGGCTTCAGCACCCCAGGCGCTAGACATCCACCCAACATCTCCAGCCTCTGTTACAGTTGAGAGCCTGGCTGCTGATTTCCAGCAGTTCAGAGTCTCGATGCTTCAGCAGTTCGAGAGGGAGCAGAGGTATCGCAGGAGGATGGACGCCTTACTTGCGTAGAGCTTGCATTTCCAGCTTGCCTCAGAGGAGGATGATCCTAGTGGTGCAAAACGTTTAGGAGCCGGACCATCTGGAGAGGGCGGAGCAGCGGAGGACACTGAGGAGGAGGCTGCTGCCGAGATAGATTCTGAGGGTGACTCGGCCATACAGGGGGACAACTAGTTTTTCTTTTTTCTGTTTGACTTGTGATACAGCTGTACTATATGCTTGTTGTGGATTTTGTTATTAAAGCTGTGTATATATATGGATATTTCTTATGTTGTTTTCCCTGAATTCCGTTGCATGCTTGCATAAATGTCCGCTGTTGCTTGCGAATTCCGTGTTTTCTTTGCGATTGTTAAATCTTTCCTTCCAATCATTGAGGACAACGTTTGATTTAAGTGCGGGGGGAGATTTAGGATTTAGAGTTTTCCAAGCATTACCTTGATTTTAACATGCAACCGGAATTTTTGAAGGATAAATGTTAGGCCATTTTACTTAAAACTTTGGAAATTTTCTAGTTTCTATAAAAATTTTTCGAAAACTTTTGAATTAACAGATGTTTTAAACTATAATTTTTGTTCTTGGACCATTTTTGCCGTGACCAACTTTGTTGTTCACCGCGGCGCAAGTCGTCAAAATAAGGCAATTCACCTCTCTGGTGAGTTTCACCACGACCATCTTATGGTTACGCCGCGTCAAAACCACTTACACACAGAACTAACTTCTTGGGTGTGATTCACCGTGACCAACTTATGGTTGCACCGTGGTGAAACTTCAATGCATATATATATATTTTAGGTTTTAAATTTTAAAATAAAGGGTTCATCTTACCTTTATGCCTTTAACACTCCTGAACATATGAAACCATGATTTTCATAGATAATGCATTAGGAAGTTGATGCATGATTTTAGAAGATAAAGTCTTTGGTTAATTGTGTTTTTCAAGTTATTAGCAAATGATAAGTGTAGACGCAGTTTTAAATTGACTCGTTGTGTGTTTAGTTCTTGAGACTATTTAATTGAGACGTGAGGATAATTAGGCCTAATTTCATTTGATTAATGAGGGTCTGTCTTGATTTGTAATCTTTCTAGAACTTTCCTTGATTCTTAATTAAAGCTTTATGATCCAATATTCTGTGAAAATGATAGGGTCCTTCATTTCAAAACCTTTCATTTTTCCCAAACACAAACCCTTCATAACTTAACCATTGTCACCCTTTTGAGCCATTCACTCTTGAAAACCAGCATTTGGGAACTGCATTCTTTTTATATATGCAAGCATATTCTGACCAAATTGTGGTTCATACTATTTGTTGCTTTCTTCTAAAAAATAAAAAAAGAAAAAAATAAATAAAAGCAAAAAGAGAAGAAGAAGAGAAGAAGAGAAAATAAAGTGAAAAGTAATATAATGTTTGAGTGCGAATTTCTCTAAAGTCTTACAAAGACATTGATATGATTAGATTCCTTTGGTGCTGTGTATTCAAGGAGTTCTTTTCACTATTTTACATCATTATTTGCAACCCCTATCATCCATCTTAAACCCCACAGTCCTCTTGATTCACACTATATTGATCTTGTGGTAGAGAGGTAGAATAATTACAAGCCTATGGCAGAGATTTGAATAAGCATACTATGAGTGAAATTGTCCTTACATAGTGAGCTGAGAAAGAAACACTTCTACTTTTAAGAGGAAGTCTCCTTTATTCAGTCTCTTGAATTGAACTCTCTTAGGGATCGATTTACTATTGTCTCTACCATTATCCTTGTTAATTCCTTGACAAATGTTATTACTAAATTCTGTAGTCCTCGATTCATGAGGATAAATTCTTGATGTATTGATCATTTTAAAGTTTTTGAAAAGCTTTGTCCAGGAGTACAAAGGTTTAAGTATGGGGGAATTTGATTGAGCTTTATTTATACCACTTTTGTACTTGAATTTCCAGAGTTTTTGATTCAATTTTAGTCCTTCATGACCCTTCTTGTGCTTAATTTGAGATTTAGAGTTGTTGATCTAGATTATTAGTGTGATTTTGGTTGCATCTGCCATGAATAATGATACAATTGTGCTTAAATTCCATCATGAGCAAATGATAATTCAAATATTTGCTATTTCATTTCAGGAACTCTAAACAAGAACATGAGGAAACAGTTTTAGGAAAGTTCACCGCTGCACAATTCATAGTTTGCCGTGACTAAAGTTCAATTAGATGAGCATGAACTCTCAGGAGAGGTTCGCCACGGCGAATATCACGCATCAGCACCAGATTACACTCCAAATGGAAAATAAACCCGACCCGCCTTCTTGGATCAGACCCTAGACGGTTAGTATAACCTAATTAGGGTAAGTTTCAGAAGGAGAACGAAGGGAAGGAGGCAGTAAACACACACAACCCATTTTCTCTCTATTCACAACCATAATATCAACCATCTCACCATCAATCCCCCCATGCACCTCCAATCATCCATTTAGAGCCCGATTTCGCATCAAATGAGTAGCTGAGCATCTCCTTTCCTCTTGAAGATATAGATAGTCCGAGTTCAAAGTTCTGAAAGGGGAGTATTAGTTTTCAATCTGTATTTATGCTATAGATTACATGGTTTCTGAGTTATAATTGTAATTTGTATGTAGATACTTGGTCTCGGTAGAGCCAAACTTTGATTAATTGTGTATTGAACTTATTTTGTGATTGACATAGTAGAGTGAAGTCTCATTTCTATCTATTCAATGAAATCTTTATTTTTCTCTTCTATCTTCCTAGTTGTGCTTGATTTTAGAGGCAATTATGTGTTGAGTTGAATTTTTCACTTTGCAATTTCCGTACATACACTAAGTGTTTCTAAAGGGTTTCATGGAGTGGAGTTCATTACATGGAATTTCTTACCCAGCGAGTTGTTGGGGTTTTCATTACGAAACTTACTGCGAAAACTAATACTTTCCCTAATCTTTTACGAACTATGATGGCCATATTCATTTTCAAGAGGGAATCCACCATCAAATACTTTTACATCTTAATCCTATTTTGTTACTTCCTCATAATTCAAAAATACAAAAAAGAAGTTTCATTTTCTATTTAGCCATTATGTACATAGTTATTTTGAGTCAAAAACAGTGTTCATTTGCAAAATTAACTTAAACACAAGCTAAAATCTAGTGGTATACAAAGCTCCGGAGAGAACGACCCTAGGGTTGCACCCTGTGCAATCCTTGGAAATCATAAATCTTTTGATCTATTTTCAAGGCTAGACAACGACAAAGTTTTATAATCTGTGTTGTTGTCGGATCAAGCATCTACTATTAAAAGAGAGTTTATCTCATTCAATTACTTCATATATCTGTGAGACATTAAAGGTTGGGACCTTGAATCATTATGGCTAAGTTTGAGCTGAAATTCAGAGTGCGTGAGATTCTGTTTTAGTATAAATTATAAGGGGGAGTTTGTCTCCTGTTGTAAAGTGTGACACTCCTTAACCTTGCCTTTAGCTTCATTTTATATTGATTTGAAAACAAATGGAAGCCTCAATTTGATCAAAAAGTCCAAAAGATTCAATTTGAAAACTTTCAACTTTTGAAAGTTACAATTCACAACTTTTTGGACTAACTATGAAAATTCATAACTAATTCTAGAAAAATCAAAATTGAGTCCTTCCAATTTCTATTTGAAGCTTGTAAGTTCCTTTATAGGGAAAAAATACTAATTGAGACACTAGCTTGCTCAATTGATACAGTTTAATTCGTGAAAATGCACTGTTCATTTGGTCATTTTTCTATTTTCCCAGGTTTTTCAGTGATTTTCTTCAAACTTTGGAACATCATAACTTTTTGTACAGAACTCTTAATTCAGTGTTATTTGGCTTGTTTTAAATCTTGAAATTTGAAATATTTTTCTGAAAAATTTCAACTCATTTGAAGTCCATTTGCTCTATT
Source organism: Vachellia pachyceras (assembly GCA_025593235.1). NCBI lineage: Eukaryota > Viridiplantae > Streptophyta > Magnoliopsida > Fabales > Fabaceae > Vachellia > Vachellia pachyceras. The sequence goes on from JANTPZ010155161.1 coordinate 6,836, forward strand.
CCACGTCAGGGCAAAGTAGGGGGTTTGACCAATTTTACTTCCAGCACTAGTCAAACTTTTCATTTTCAATCTTAACCATTTAAAACCCTAACCTAATCCTCTTTTAGTCATGCTTGATCATGCAATTAGGGGTCCTTAACTATTACATATTAACCAAACATTCACAAGTTCATAATACATATTACATGGCATATATAAATTCCAAAATTTCCACATAATTACAACATAACTTCATGTAAATAACAATGAGAAATTCTTGCTTCATGCATCATGCATTTTCTCCTTACCCTTTGAAGAACTTGTACCTAAAAATTGGTTAGTGGGGGAGGGTGAGATTTTTGGAAATCCCAATAGCAAAGCTTACTAACATACATAGAAAATTTACATGACATGCTTTAAGTTCCTAAAGAAATGTGTAACAATGTAAAATGTGTATCAAGCACATATCAATACATATGGCCATAGCATCATGTCACTCATAAACACATTTCAACAATGTCATAAGTATAATAAAGTCATGCACATCATTAAGATAATTTCACAATACTGTTAGATAGAGTTAGTAAACTTTGCTACCTTTGTTTCTTAACTTTGCTCTTTACTTTGCAACTTGTCTTGATTACTTGAAATATCACCCTCTTGTACCAATTATTTGCCTACACAATGGAAAATATATTGGCCATCAAACATGAGCCATTTCCAATACAAGAAACAATGTAAAATCCCTTTAACCATTTCCTTGAATTTCATAAACCCTATAACATCAAACTTGTCTTTATGATTTTCTAATGCTTCCATGAACTTGGGGCCACTTATAACCTACACAAAAACTAATTTTGAATCCATTGGAAGCATCAAAATCATCAAAACAATTCATCTCCCCCTGAAACAGGTCTGGCCGAGAGGTCCCCAAAATTTCCTACAATGTGATTTTTCAACTTTCATCACTCATACCACTTTATTCTTGTTTCTATACTCATATTCATACATGGTATAACTTGATTTTAACTCTCCTATATCAAGAGGAAAATTGGGCAGCACCTCCTTTGCTTATTCATGATTTCCAAATTTACAAAATTCACAAAAACAACTCAACCAACAACAATATATATACCAATATGCTCCTTACAACAAAAGGAGACATTTTCAACAACCTAATGGCTCTAAATCCCTCTCTTTCTCACTCTACTCTCAAGAATCCTAAGTCATGGAACTTGAGAAAGAGGGCTCAAATCAGATTTTGAAACCATGGAAGTTGAAGAGGAAGTTACAAGGAAGAGATTGGTATATAGATTAAGGTAGCTTACTTGCTTACCTTTGATTTTCTCTTGAGTTTTCCCTCTCCTTCTTCCTCCAAGTATGGCATCCTTTGCTTTAAATTTTCTGCTTGCTTGGGTCAGTTTAAATGGGCTGAAGATGGAGGAAACTGATGTGTTTAATAATCCACAGTTAAATAAATTAAGGGTTAACATTGAATCTTGAATGACAAGCTTAATCTAAGGGTTGAAATTTGGCCACACACTTGACATTTGCTAAGCCCTCATTGGATGGTTAAAAGGTGCAATGATTGCTGTAATTTTCTGGTTAAAAATCTGGTTACCTTAACCAAATTGGATCCCATTCGGTTACTTTTACCAATTACACTTTTTACCGGTAAACTTAACTTTATTCCGGTAAATCTTTTTCTACTTTTCTGGAGATATTTTCTTTCTCATTTAATCTCCATATTTTCATCTTGAATATAACAAAATTATTATACCCAAAGTACCCCTTAACTTCCTCGTATTTTATAGGATTAATTTATCCTGTCCAAAATCCCTGAAACCGAGCAATCGTAGAGCAAAATTCTTTTAGGGCCTTGAAAAATACTACATTTTTCACTGATTCTCCAGTCCTTTTCCTTTTTTCAAAATGCCCTCTATATTTTCCAAAATTAATTTTGAAAAAAATTATATTTCAGGTCCCTTTTCCCGATTTTCGGGAAAATCGCCTTAATCGTACACTGGATAATAATTTTATTAAATACTAAAAAAATTCACTGGATGTTTCCATATTTTTGTCTAAATTTTTGGAGAGCTCCTGGTACCTTAAATAATTATTTTCCCCTTTTTAGCCTTCAAATTATATAGACAGAAATCTAGTCCGAATCTGAAAAATCCGTGATTCACGGTTGCACTCCGCGAGTCGAGCTCTGTCTATTGGGCATCTGTAAATTTTTTCTCAGTGGTTGAATTTTGACTTTGACTTGTCAAATGACCAAAATGCCCTTCCATTTTCTCATAATTACCATTTTGCCCTTTCTCTATTTTCCAAAATTACCATTTTACCCTTACTTTTAATACTAAAAGACCTTTATGCCCTGGGCCTTTTATTAAATGACATATGGGTCCTTTCATAAAGATCACCCATCCTCAAATTACTCTAGGACAAGTACACTTAACTTTGAAATTCCTATGGAACTCTATACACTAAGCTAAATCTAACTTTACAACTTCCGGCCATAACTTTCCTTTCTTTACGAGCTATCTACCTCTGGTTTCTCTTTTCATTTTTCTAGTTATCGGATTAGCATTTATTTTAGCTAGCATATAAATTACGGATATTACATAAAGGCTTTTGTGAGTCTTGATTATTGTTGATAGTGGATTACAAATCTCAGAGTAGCTATGAGGACTAGACGTAGGCCAAGTGGACCGAACCAGGATAAGTTGCTTGTGTTCAGCTTTCTCTTTATCCCTCTAAATGACTTGGTTTAATTGTTTTTATTTCTATTTTATTTTTAAAAGTGACCAATTCACCCCCTCTTGGTCAAATCCAACTCTAACAATGTGATTGCATGAAAGGTTGCGCCGTGTTAACGATCCCCATATGATTTGGGTAGTTGTAATGTATTGCTAAAGATCGCTTGTAATATACATGATTTTATTGCTAACTAGAATAAATGCCAATCTAGTGGTTATGAAATGAATTAGAACCCAGAGATAGATAGTGCGTAAAAAGAGAAAAGTTATGGGCTGGAAAACAAAAAGTCAGGACTGGCCTAGCGGATGGAATTTTATAGGAACGCCACAGTTAACCGTGCTCGTCCTAGAGTAATGTAAAGATGGGTGACCTTCTGGGAAGGACCCATTTGTCATTAGATAAAAAGATTAAGGATATAAAGTTCTTCAAGTATAAAAAGTAACGGTAAAATGGGAATTATGAAAGATTAGTAAAAGTATGGGCAAAATAGTAAATAAGAGAAAAAGGAAGGGCATTTTGGTCATTTGACAAAGTCAAAGTTAAAGATAAAAGTCAAAAAGTCAACTTTGCCAAAAAAATTTACAGATGCATAATAGACAGAGCACAACTCATTAGTCACAACTGTGATTCACGGATTTTTGAAATTCAGACTAGATTTCTGTCTATATAATTTTGAAGGACAGAAAAGGGAAAAATAATTATTTAAGGTATAAGGAATTCTCAAATTTTTTTGTCATGTTAGGAAATGAATTATGGAGATTAAAAGAGGAATTAAAGATCTCCAGGAAAGAAAAGAAAAATTTACTGGAATAAAATTTCGGTTACTGGCGAAAAACGTAGTCGATGAAGTAACTGAAAGGAGAATGGTTCAGTTAATGTAATTGGATTCCTAACCCCCTAGTTCTAAGTGATAGCCTTCATTAAATATCATTTTGAGGAGCCAATAAGAATTGATCATGTGGTTATTAGGTGGTTAAAAGTTAGCCATTAGATCAAGTTTCATTAATCCATCTTAAATCCTAGCCCTTGATTCATTTATGAGGGGATTAATTAAGCAAAATTCTACCCATTTTCTCTCCCAAAACTTCCGTCTTCTTCCTCCCCATTGTGAGCCAAAATTCATGCCATTTTCATGAAAGCAAGAGGAAAAAAATTTCCAGGAAAACTCAAGGTAAAAGCTTAAACCCTTCAATTATAGACCTTTTCTTGATGCTTGTAACTTCCTCTTACTATCTATGGTCTTAGAATATTGAATAAAATCCTCTTTCTCAAGATCTAAAGTTAGTGTTCTTGAGGTCAAGAGTGAGAAAGAGAGTGAGTTAGAGCTAATACTTATGTGCAAAATGCTCCTTGTGTTGTAAGGAGTAGATTGGTATATATATTGTTGTTGTTTGGTTGTTGTTTGATGATTTGTGGATTTTGGGATTTCAAAACCCTAAGGGGAAATGTTGTCGAAATTTCCATTTGATGTGGGGGAGTTGTATTTAAGCCAAACAACACATGAAAATGAGTTTGGGAGCAAGAATAAGCGCTTGAATGTGATGAAAGCTTGAAAAGAAGCACTTTTCTCTTCTTTTGGAATTTTCACCCAGATCTGGAAAGTGCAGGAAAAAGTGTGTTTTTGATGATTTTAATGCTTCAATTATCTTTAAAATGAGAAATTGTGTAGGGGTAAAGTAAGCCAAGGAATTTGGAAGCATTACAAATCCATAAGACAAGTTAAAACCCTCTAGGAAACAAGAAAATTTAAGAGGAAGTTTAATAAAGTCTTAAAGTGATTCTTACTTTGGTAATGGCTTATGTTTAATAGCCATGATGTTGTGAATTATGTAGGCAAGTGTTTGGTGCAAGGAACAAATTTTTCAAGTGATCAAGAGCGGTAACAAAGTTAAGAGGAAATTAAGGAGTAAAGGTAGCAAAGTTTTCTAACTCTATTCAACATTATTGTGAAATGATCTTGAAAATGTGCATGACTTGGTGATTATTATTACATTGTTGAAATGTTTTTGTGAGTGATGTTATGTTATGGCCATATGCATTAATATGTGCTTGTTACATATTTCTACTTAAATTGAAAGTATGTCATGTAATTTTTCTATGTATGTTAGTAAACTTTGCTATTGGGATTTCAATGAAATCTCATTCTTTCCAACTAAGCCCTTTTAGGTGGAAGCTCATCAAAGGGTAAGGACAAGCTAAATGATGCATGAAGCAAGTTTTATGTTCTTTTTGTAAATTAAACTCCTACATATGGGGTAGCTCAAAAGAGGTAAAGTCATTCTTTAGATGTAGGTTAATGCATGATTAAGTATAAGCAAATGGGGCAAGCAAGCAACTATTCTAAAAGGAAAGGAAGTGAGAATGGTAAAACTATATAAAAAGGGTAGCATAGTTGCTTAAAACCCTAACTTTGGGCTGTCGTGAAATATGGCAAATGAACTCCAAATGAGTTGAATTTTTCTAGAAAAGTATTTCAGATAACAAGCTTTTAAAAGAGCTCAAGAACTTTGAATTTTAAGTTTTGTACGAAAAGTTATGATGTTTCAAAGTTTGTAGAAAATCATGGAAAACCTGGGAAAATCGAAAAATTACCAAATGAACAGTGAATCTTTTCACAATAAACTGTATCAATTAGGCAAGTTAATGACCCAATGAGTATTTTTACCCCATAGAGGAACTTATAAGCTTCAAATAGAAATTGGAACCACTCAATTTCAATTTTTTTAGAATTAGTTATGAATTTTCAAATTTGGGGCAAAATTCTATGAAATTTTCAAATTTTCAAACTTGAAATTTTTATTTTTCATTCTTGGGTACTCTAAGTCATTCAAGGCCTAAAGTGGTTCCAAATCAACATAAAACAAAGCTAAGAGGGTTATCTAAGGTGCGTTACACCACTTGCGACTTGTGGGCTAATGTTAAGTTTAGCCCACTGCCAACTTCATATGGGTTTACAGGGTCGTAAGGAAGAACAACCCAACAAGAGCTTTAATTATAGGGTTTATTCGAATTAGATATATATCAATTCAAAATGGAAATAATATTATATATTAGTATTTAATTTATTTGATAAATCAAATAAATGATATTAATGTTCATATTTAATTTATAAAGATAAATTAAATTCATTGGCTCACTATTTGGATTAATTACATATAGATATAATTTGATCAAATCAGATTAATCCAAATCATAATTGTAAAATTTGAATTACACATTTTGAACTTCAAATTTCAAGATTAATAAAGATTAATCTTGAATATCTATTGAATTTCAAAAGTTTTAAAGGGTCTTGAAAGAGCCATAAATGGAATATTGCATTTTTGTAGTTTTCTTGTATGGTTAATGGCTGGAAATTCATGAATAAATTACTATATGATATTTAGGAAGTTGATGAACTAGAGCCTATTGAGAAAGTTTACCAAGAGAGCTTTAAAGCCAAAGAAAAGCTAAAAGCTAAAGAGATAAGGTTGCAAGACTTCTAAACTCAAGCTAAATGTTATAAAAATGTTTCATGAAATATGCATGACTTGTAATGAAAGTTTATGATGATTGAAAGTGTGAATATGTGCTATTGTTTACTATGGCCATATGCATTTAATTGTTACATGTTGTACATTTCATGAATTCACACTTATGTTAAAAGTTGTCATGCATTTTTATAAAGTGTGTTGGATAGTTTTGCTATTGGGATTTTCCAAAATCTCTTTATTCCCCCACTAACCATTTTAGGTGGACGCACAAGCAAAGGTAAGATCAAGGTTAATGGTGATTGAAGATGGCATATTCTTATGTTATTGCTTGTGGGAATTATGTAATGTGTTTGGAACTTGATGGTTGAATGTTGTTGTAGTTGTTGGAAATTGTGCCCTAGGGCCAATCACTGTACTTCGCACATTATTATTTTAATGAATTTTTTCCATTTAATTATCATAACTTTTACATGTTTATTATGATAATTGTACCCATGGGCAAATCATCCATGCGTCATCCTTGATCGAGATATCGCGTGACAAAAGGGACGTGATGTGGTTGCATGAAAGGTTCCATCGTGTTAACGATCCCCGTATGATTTGGGTAGTCGTAATGTCTTGCTAGAGACCACTTGCGACTTGTGGGCTAATGTTGAGTTTAGCCCACTGCCAACTTTATATGGGCCTACAGGGTCGCACATAAGAACAGCCCAACATAAGCTTTATTTCTAGGTTTTATTCGAATTTTAAATATATCTGTATATATGTTGAAATTCGAAATTGTACAATATTATATAAATAATATTTGTGTGTGTTAGTTTAATTTATTTGATAAATTAAACAACTAACGTCAATTTAATTTATAAGGATAAATTAAATCTGTTGGCTCATTATTTGGATTAATTAAATGAATATGATTTGATCAGATCAATTTAATCCAAATTAAGATTGCAAAATTTGAATTTAAAATTTTGAATTTCAAATTTTGAAATTCAAGATTAGATCTTAAATATCTTTTTAAAATTTGAATTTCAAGATTAGATCTAGAATATTCTTTTGAAATTCAAAATTCAAGATTAAATCTAGAATATCTTTTGAAATCCAAATTTCAAGATTAGATCTAGAATATCTTTTATTTGAATTTCAAGGTTAGATCTAGAATATTCTTTTAGAATTCGAAATTCAAGATTAGGTCTAGAACATCTTTTGAAATTCGAAATTTAAGATTAGATCTAGAATATCCTTTTGAAATCAAATTTTTCAAGATTAATAAAAGATTAATCCTTTATTATGATGCACTCTATGAGCTTTATAAATATAAGTGCTCGTGAATAGAAGAGGCATCCCATTTGGTATTTTGAATTCGTTCTTGAGCCACGAAACCCTAGAGAGAGAGTGAAACAGAGAGGTGCTAGCACACTGCTATTATTGAAGACTGTTCACGTGGATTCCGGTAGAGGGAGGTGATTGAAAGAACATCGACTCCTCGTGATCGGAAGTATGAACACGGGACATTGTGGAATGAATGCGGGACGTTGTGGAATCTGAAGAGATCCAGACGCAAAGGAAGAGACGATCTTGAAACGCAAAAGGTATGCATTCATCTCCTCGATCTAAATGCCTTTGACAAATCCGTATTTGGGATTAGAAAATTTTAAATTTCGCTACGTGTATGTACTAATCCCAACAGTTGCTCCTTGCTTGCATGGTTTTTGTGTAAATATTTGAGTGCTAACTCTCTTGAAGTTTTTGGTTGTTATGGTTGTAACTTTAAACCTCTACACAAGGTGCCATATGAATGTGTGATGATGCATGCATAAAAATGGACTAAAACCAGCAAGGAATGGTAAGGGAATAGTCATGCATGTTTAAGAAGAGTTATGGAACCAAAAAGAGGTTTTGGTGAATTTTAAAAAAAATTGGTTCAAAAGTGGTTCGAAAGTGAATTTTAATATCTAAGGCCCAAGAGTGGTTCAAAAGTGATCTCATATGAACATATAGGGGTAAAATAGGAGGTATTACACGTCATGTTAACGATCCCCATATGATTTGGGTAGTCTTAATGTCTTGCTAGAGACCGCTTTGACTTGTGGGCTCATAGTGAGATTAACCCACTACCAACTTTATATGGGCCTACAGGGTTGCACGCAAGAACAGCCCAACATGAGCTTTGTTTCTATGGTTCATTTGAATTTTAAATATATGTATATATCTGTGTTAAAATTCGAAGTTGCACAATATTATGTAAAGAATATTTGTATGTTAAATTAATGCTAGTTATTTAATTTATTTAATAAATTAAATAACTAGCATTAATTTAATTTATAAAGATAAATTAAATTCGTTGGCTCATTATTTGGATTAATTAAATGGATATGATTTGATCATATCAATTTAATCCAAATTAAGATTGCAAAATTCGAATTTCACATTGTGAATTTCAAATTTTGAATTTCAAGATAAGATCTTGAATATCTTTTGAAATTCAAATTTCAAGATTAGATCTTGAAAATTCAAATTACGAATTTCAAGATTAGATCTTGAATATCTTTTGAAATTCAACTTTTCAAGATTAGATCTTGAATATCATTTCAAATTCAAATTTAAAGATTAATAATGTTTAATCTTGAACATCTTTTTTAAATTCAAATTCGGATTTTTCAAGATTAATAAAAGATTAATCTTGGATTATGATTTACTCAATGAGCTATATAAACATAAGTGCTCGTGAACAGTAAAGGCATCCCATTCTGAATTTGAATTCGCTCTTGAGCCATGAAACCCTAGAGAGAGTGAAACAAAGAGGCGCTAGCACGCTGCCATTGTTGGGAACTGTTCGCCTGGATAACCGGTAGAGGGAGGTAATAAAAGAAACGTTGGCTCCTCGTGATCGAAAGCAAGAATGCGAAAGGTTGTGGAATCTAAAGAGATCCAGGTGCAAGGAAGGGACGAATTCAAAACGCAAAAGGTACGTCTTCATCTCCTCAATCTAAACACCTTTGACAGATCCGAATTTGGGATTAGAAAATTTTAAAATTCCACTGTGTGTACATTCTAATCCCAATAGTAGTTATGTAACCTAAACCTCAACTTGATAAATAGTGAAATACATGTGAATACATGCATGAATATATGCAAATATGTTAAGGAAGTAACCATGCATTGCAAGGGATTGGGCTTCAACAAAAAAGAGACTTTGGTAAATTTTTAAGAAAATTCCAAGTTTGTTGCAAGTAAACTGTTCCAAAATCCTTCAATCTGCCCAAACTTTGAGTGGCGATGAAAAATAACAAAAGAACTCCAAATGAATTGAAACATTCTAGTTAAATAGTACACTTGTTAATCTTTAAAATGAGACAAAGATCACTAGATTTGGATATTTGTACAAAGAGTTATGGTGTGCCAAATTTGAGAAATAGTCTGGAAAAGAGAAAAGTGACCAATTGGATAGTAAGTATTTTTCCCCTAGGTCACTTTATAAACTTCAAATAGAAATTGGAACCAATCAATTTTAATTTTTCTTAAATTAGTTATGATTTTTCAAATCGCAAAAGGTACAAGAATGTGAAAGGTTGTGGAATCTAAAGAGATCCAGGTGCAAGGAAGGGACGAATTCAAAACGCAAAAGGTACGTCTTCATCTCCTCAATCTAAACACCTTTGACAGATCCGAATTTGGGATTAGAAAATTTTAAAATTCCACTGTGTGTACATTCTAATCCCAATAGTAGTTATGTAACCTAAACTTCAACTTGATAAATAGTGAAATACATGTGAATACATGCATGAATATATGCAAATATGTTAAGGAAGTAACCATGCATTGCAAGGGATTGGGCTTGAACAAAAAAGAGACTTTGGTAAATTTTTAAGAAAATTCCAAGTTTGTTGCAAGTAAACTGTTCCAAAATCCTTCAATCTGCCCAAACTTTGAGTGGCG